>KZ507015.1:93855-119758 GCA_002844005.1 Limosa lapponica baueri | reverse complement strand
TTTTTGTCAAACTTTGACTGCTTGGATGACCAGGTGTCCGATGCTTTTATGCTGCTATGGTTGACTCTGATGGTGGATACTAGCCAACACTTATCAGTGACTTTAGTGATTACCAAGTTCCCACAAACCACATTTCTTTCAAATAGTGGATAAAGCTACTTGTTATTTTATAATTAATATGAACATATGAGAAAGCTTTCTAGACAGCCTTTGCAGTCTGCTAACATTTGCCTTAATGAAATAAGAAAGTATAGCCATTAATTATATCTTGCAATAAATCTTTAACTAATATTAATGAACTCCCTAAGAGACTTTTTCTTCAGAAAATATTAAACATTGCGTTTGTTTGGTAAGAATGAAGGATGATTGCTGATGCTTTTTCTCAAATGTGATCCTGTTACATAATGCTTTTTGAGGCATGAACCTGGCATTTCTGCATATACATTGGAACACATGCTGTGTACCAGTGTCATACTGTGTGACACAGAACAGTTTATCTATTCTTCTTTATTATACTAAACTTAGTTGCAATTGCAGTTTAAAAAGTAAAAGAGCTTTCCAATATGGTCAGTTCTAGAATGATTTAAATATTAGTATTTATTCCCTTAAAAAAAAAAAAAAAAGAATGAAAAAGCTTCTAAGTGACTCAGCTTTTGTTTTTCCTTTGTGTTTCACCAGTTGAAAAGATACAGAGCCAGTGGGATGAAGTGCATGGACACCTCCAAAACCGGAGACAGCAGCTTCATGAGATGATAAAGGATTCAACACAGTGGCTAGAAGCTAAACAAGAAGCTGAGCAGGTTCTTGAACAAGCAAAAGCTAAGCTTGAGTCGTGGAAAGAAATCTCCTACACCGTGGAAGCTCTGAAAAAGCAGAACACTGAGCTTAAGGTCACTACCAAGAATTAAAACATTTCCGCTTGAGTTAATTAGATTGCTAAAGAAAATGTCCTCTAACTTTTGGACAGTGCACATTGAGAACTACCTCTTTAATCCCTTATTTCCCACAAAAAATTGGAAAGAAATTAACTTACAAAGTCTGAAATGAAATTTGTCTTAACTTATCAGTTGTAACAAATAGCTGGCTGATCTTGCAGGAAAAAAAACCCTAGCTTTTCATCACAAGTGTTTCTGATCTCTTCTGTACAACAGCCTCAGCTGAGGCACTGGTACTGCAGACTGGAAAATCCTTTAGTACTGGTATGTCTGCACTAATAATGAAGCTGTATAGTAGTTAAGAAAACGGAAAAAAAGCCAAGAGGTAACAAGCTATATTGAGATATTTTGAAAATCAAGCATTTTAGATTTGCCATAAGATAGTCTCAATGAGTTCAACCTTGGCAGGGTTTTTAACTGCAAAAAACCTGAAATGGCTGCTCTTGTGATTTTAGCACACATGTTGTCACATTTAGGTGCTAAAATGTTAACCTACGTAGCTGAGCTATACCTCAAGTAGCAGTGCAAATATACCTAACTGTTGCATCAGTTTTTAAGTTTCTTGTTATGAAAATAGCCATTCTTTGGTGATATAATCATAGAATCATAGAAAGATTAGAGTTGGAATGGACCAAAAGATAAAGACCAAAAGACGTAAAGGTCACCTAGTTCCAACCCCCCAGCCATGGGCAGGGACACGTCCCACTAGAATATTCTTCATGAATAAATTTTGAGAACAGCTGTTTCGGAATAATCGTGTCTCATTTTCTGATTGGGGAAAAGAAAGATTGAAACCAAGCAGTTGGTCACCCTCTTAAATTGAGTCCTGCCTCCATGCTAATGAAACATTACATTTAGTTATTTGGGAGAATAATTGCACAAATATTTTCTTATACGTCCTCCTCTCCTGCCCACCAGATTTTTATTTTTTTTAACACCTACCACTCAGCTGGTTAGTGTTTGGGGACTTAAGACAGTCTTATTTGCACAGCTGAATGGTATTGAACTGCTGTGAAGAATAGTAGAGTGAGGTCCTCATCGACTGGTTTTGCCACTTTGTTTTTTTTTTTTGCTTGCCTGTGAGGCATAAAAACTTTCATCAGCCCATTGTTTTAGGGCTAAGAATTGGTTAAGTTTTCTCATTTAAGATTATACCATAAGGATCATTGCTTGGGAAGGGTGGATTATGGTAAACAAGGGCAATCACTCACTAATGTATTGGAAAGAGTTATAGATTATGTATACTACTGTCATTCAGTGCAGAGGATTCCCATTTGTCACTGTCTTTCTGCAGAGATAGAGTTCTGGCTTCTGCCCAGCGTTTGGTTTAAAAGGAAAAAAAAGAATTGCTTCAACAAAGTCAATGTCCCAGGTCTGCAAAGACTCAATTATCAAAAAAACAGTTCTGTGCAAACACAGTCTTACGTCATTGTGTTGGAGTGTTTTATGTCTTGAACACAAATTATTTAACTAGGAAAATAATTGAAAATATTTGTTTTAGAAGTGCATTTTATGTCCACTTTTTTACAAGAATATATGAGGTTTAGGTGAGTTCATCTAAGAGTGTATGCTTTTTGAAAAAGTTATGGGTTTTTTGGATCAACATTTTCCGAGGAGAGAAATTAGAATATGCCCTTCTTCTCCTGCATCCCCAAATTATGGAGAAAGTATACTAATATACTTATTCATAGAATGTATGTCAATGTATAAACAGAGTTTTTGAAAGGACACCTGCATGTTGTTTTTACTCCTTCTTTAAGAGAGGAAGCACTTGGGCTATCAGTATCTTCAGCTGTTCCGATCCCATCCTGGGTTCAAAGTGACGTGTTGTGTCAAGTTACAAACATTAGTCTAGAATTGTAATTTCAGTGTCACAGCTAGTCCATCTTAATTTGCTGTGCCCTCAAGATGATATGAACATCAACAAGCTCTATATTTTCAGGGTTGTTTACTTTCATTTGTTTAGGTTTGCCTAGCTTTTCTCCCACAAGTCTGGAAGAAATTCACCTCTGTCTTGGAGAATGTGTTTGGTTTTTTTCTTTTTTCCTTCTTTTTTTTTTTCTCTTTGTTTTGTGCCAACCTTCCTAGAGGAATTATCTTTGTCTGCCAGTAATTCTTATTGTGTCAAATTCCTCATGAAAACTGCTCAGATGTGACAGCATCAGCTGTTGTGTTCATGCTTGAGATAAGGGGTCATGAATTCTAAGGAAAATGGAAATCTTTTTTTGAGTTTAGCAGCTTTATATTTCTTTTGTGTAGTATTATCTAAAGTGAACGACCTAGAAATACATCAAGTCCTCAAAATAAATGCTTTCCAGGCTTCTGTGCCAAACACTTATATTTTGATGTTGTCCCCTGAATATGTAGAGTAAGTATGCTCTCTTTTTGCTTGCTGTTACACTGACGAAAATAAAGCTGTCATTTCTATTCATTTGTGTTGAGAGAAAGAGAGGGGTCAGTGTGAGTCTTAAATAAATTCTTCAGACATATTCATTTTGTCAGCTTTGTATCTCAACACAGCTTGGTGTGAGAAAGTAGTCACCAAGTGTTCTTCTTCTGATTTATTTGTTAAACATTATAGGTCTGCCTAAAGACAGCTGAGTCAATGCAAAAGTTCCCCTCTGCTCTAACTGAACTTTTAATCAGTGCTTTTGTTAATGCTTTTCTGTTAGTGCGTCCTTACACACAGGTAAATGGTAAGCTCAGCAATACCAGTCTTTTGATTATTTATTTTTCTTACAAGGCCAGCATAAACCAAAAACCTTTAACTGGCTTGTATTTGGCCAATGATGTTTTTAATAGAATTTTACACATTTGTTTCTGACATTTAAAAGAAAAGTAACAAAGTAACATGTAGCTGATAATTAAAAATATTATTCCTTTGAATCAGAAGTTAATTCAGAGTTAATTTGCTGAGGTTTAAAGCATTTTCTTTTCATTCTAATTTTTTATTTTGATATTTGAGAACTAAATTCTACGTGCTGGTGTTAGGCACAGAGAATCAGTGTATGGCATTCTGGCCAAAGAGAGTTTTTAGCCCTTAAAGCCCCGTTATTGTTTACTAAGTGATGACTGCAGATGGTTAACTTAGCAGGCTGAAGGTTATAGGTTTATAAACAGTCATGCTTCAGGTCCTTTCCATCCACAAGTCATCTGAACAGAAGCTAGTGTAAAACTACTCTCTTCTTAATACAAAGCTGAGTTTACGCTAGAAAGCATAAACCTTCTAAGTTTGCCAGTTCACTCCTTGGCTCCTTGTTTTGGTTCGAGCTAGTAAGGCATCTCTTCTTCCTCAGTATCAGTTTAGCTGGGATGGCCAAAGTGAAGAGGAGGAAGGATGGAGGGAGACAAGGTTTCCTGCCTTTCCTTCATTGACCAGCTATTTCACTTTCATCTAAATAGGAAATTAAATAGTAGCTCTGTTGGGACTCAAGAGGCCCAAAGAAGGCCTTTCCAAAGAAGGCCAAAGACAATTTTCCACTAGCGTAGCCTAAAGGGTCAACTTTATGCCCTGGATTTATTTGTGGGTAAGACAGTCTATCTTGCTTACCTTTGTCTTCTTCTTGCAGGGAGGTAACTTGCTAGGTACTCTTTTGCCACTCCCTGTGTGCCAATATAGGATGAAGTACAGTCTCAGCATTTTGTGGATTTTTATTATTCCAGGGCTGACAGCATACTGCTTTAATTTTAGTAAAACAACAGTTAAGATAATGTTGTTGAATATGATGGAGACACTGAATTAGAATTCCTTGATTTAAAAAAAATAACTCTTTAAGTATATAAACAACACATGGTATAGATATACATTAAAAGTATAGAAGGACAGTCTGATTTTCCAGTTTCTGATATATATACCCGCTCAGTGTGGGAATTTACATGCTCAGAACTGGATGATGCTGCACATACATATTGCTATATTTGAACTTCTATATGTCATTTATATTGTTCCACTGGGTAATCCTGGGATAGAAGAAAGCCCAACTCTAATTTCTTTACTTGTTTTTAATCAAAGTTCCTTAATTACACAGGATCCTTAATTTCTTCCTAATAACATCAACTAGTGTCTTCTAATTGAAAATTAAAAAAAAATGTATACCTAAGTAACTTGATAAATGCACAACCTTAATTCTTTAAGACTTTTAATAAACTCAGCAAATTCCAGTGATGACATGGACAAAACACAGAGAATGCTTTAAAGAATGTCAAAATGAAATTAAAGTAATGAAGCATTTTCCTTTTAAAAAAAAATAATTGAATATGTTTATAAGGACCTAAAAGGTAAATAACACCTGGAAACATAAAAGGAAAAAGACAAAAAAATAATGCCAAGAATTTAATTCTAAAATATTCATTATAGTCATGTGAGATAGGAGTTACTGCACCTCTGGTACAGTCAAAACGTTGACCACAACGCTTTGTTCTCAGTGTCTGCACACAGAGCAAAGCTGAAGCAAGGCATGCACTCCTCGAAGTTGTTGAAAAATTGCACACCAATTTTCAATACAGTAGAAAATACAAATTGTTTCTGTCGGCAAAGCTCTTTATATTCATCATTTCTTTCCTGAGGGATGATCTAGTGTTGTAATGTCAGGAAGTTAATGGATTAATGTTGAGGTTAATGGTGAGAACAACACTTTTGGAAATAGCCTTGTACTGGTTTTATTATAAAATTGGGTTTGTGAAGGTTTTATAAGGTTGTTTATATTCACATGGGACTGGGCAAAAAGAACTTATTTCCAAAGTTTACAGGCCATTAATTTACAATACAGAGAAAATGTTATGGTAACTTTTCTGTGTAATGCAGTGAACAGGCAGTCTGCTCTGATTCTTTGACTGCAAAAAAGTAACTGTATGCATGCATAATTTTAAACAAAGAGAAAGGTAGAGTACAATAAAGAGGGATAGACCTAAATGTAGAATGTATACTTACTATAAAAGGTCTACAAAACTGAAATGATAATTACTATAGAATACATTTTTGAGGGGTTTATCAATTTTATTATATGTGTGTAAATATTAACATTTATATGTTTACTGTATATAATTCTGTCAGCGAATGAGCTCAATTAGGAGACTATTTCCAAAACAACCACCTGCCTGTATCTTCTCCAAAGGAATGGTAGTGGTTTTCTACAAAATTATCAACTGTCCTGACTACATCTCCATACTTAACACAGGGGAATGACTTCAAAAAATTGTTTAGGCAGCTTCAGCTTAAGTGAGCTTAACCATAACATGTTCAGATGGGTTTTGGAAAGGGGAGTTAGTAGCCTTCTCCTAATGTTTGATTGGTAGAAATAGGATCCTTTGTTCAAAACAGATAATCAGGTTGCTGGTTTAGTACCTGAGTTTATCTGCTGCACAGTAATTGGGTGATCTGCCCTCTCACAAGGGAATAACACAGGAAAGAGAGCAAATACTTTTTTTCAGTTTTAAATTACGGTGAGAACCTAGAGATGTTGAAGCAGCTTTTTAAAAGGTAAGAGTTTGGGGGAAAAGTCAAAACCCCTCATCTTGATCTTTTCAAAGATCAAGTATGTTTCAGTCCCAATCTTAACCAAAATCATTTTACAGCCCTTCTGAGACAAAAACATAAGTGCACAAAACCTTAAAAATATATTTATTTTTACTTAATATTTAGACTGTTTCATCAAGGATTACATATTCAAATTCAGTTGTGTGGGAGAATTCCTTATCTGAGTCAAAACAAGTTTTCAAAAGTAACACTGATTTGGGAGGAGGGGGGAAAAAACCTATTTTTTTCTTTGCAGGCATTTCCTGATTTGTGTATTAAAGCACAGCAATAAAGACAGCCAAGCCTTACTGGTTTGTTTTTGTTTTTGTTGACAGCTTGTAATGTTTACACACAACTTATTGTTTCTATTTACAAATACAAACTTTTTTCTCTACTTTTTTTTCCCTTTGATGGGCTAGTTGTAGTCTTTGCCTAGTACAAAAGTACAAGTAGATCATCGATTATCTTTGATCTTTCATTTTGTTGTTACACATTATGGATTAAATATGCAGCTTCAGTGCATTTATATGGAAATTTGCTCTGAGAAAAAGACTAACAGGAAAGATGCATGGAAGCTGGTTGCTGGCTGAATGAATATTCTGAATTTCCTGGCTTGCTTCTGTAGTGACACAGCTGGCCCAGGTGGGGAGGAGAGGAAAAGGAGGAGAGAAAAGGGGAAAAAAAAGAAATGACCAACGTTTAAAGAGCTTTCTTAATACTAAGAAGCATAAATTAGCATTATAAATATATTGATAGGTTTACCAGTAGTATTTTGCTGTATTGCAGATTTAGTGCTGTTCCAGTAGATGGCACTAATTACATAAACAATTCACTAAAATAAATAAAAAAAAAAATTGAAAGTACAGATCCAAATCACAGTATAATTTCTGAGTATACAAAAGAAAAATGCATAGAACGTATTATTTCACCATAATTTCCATCTCAGTATAATTCAACATCGCAAATAGTGATATTTTGAATAGATGCATAATAATGCATCAATCTATTTGTGTCTCAGAAAAGAATAACCAACATTCTAATCAGTGTTTATCAATTTGAACTGTCATATTTTATCTGGCATTTAGGATTTTGTTGCTTGGTCCTCTCAGAGATTAGAAGTAGTCCTATGGTGTTATGACTAAAGGGATTTAAACGTTTGAAGGACTCTGACCTTAGTTACCAGTAAATCTGAAAAAGTTCTTTTTTTAATATTGATGGTATAAGTTGTTCATCTCCTTCTCTAATAATCATACAATGTGTGTACATCAGTTTATGGTGATATGAGGTTTATTCTTTTTCTTTGTGTTTTTACTTCAGCAATTTTCAAAAGAAATACGACAATGGCAAATAAATGTAGATGTGGCAAATGACATGGCACTTAAGCTGCTCCGCGATTATTCGGCAGATGACACCAGAAAAGTAGAACTGATGACAGACAACATTAATGCATCGTGGGCTGCCATTAATAAGAGGTAGGATATAAATTCTGCTATTAGATTTATTGTTGAACTTCATTAACTGTCATTGTCCGGCTTTGGTTAAAGATCATAGAAGATGTAACTTTTGAAAATGACATGATTATAGTGAGAAAGGAAAGAATGATGACAACTCTTCTGTCATAGTTTTTGGAAATTTGTCTTTGGAATGCCATTTAATTATCTCAAACAAAATTTTGCCTCCTGCCAATTAAATCTGCTGTAATCACTTGACAGCTAACTTCAGTTGATAAGCTCTTCTTTAAATATTTAAAATAGTGTATCACATTTCTATGTACTATCTCCACACTACAATCACTGTAGTGATTCTAAGTCATAAACTGAATCTGAAAACGACAGACATACCCTACTGAAGCAGGTTCAAAGTAGTAATGTTATCCTGTACCTTTGAAACAAATCTCCAGTCAAGAAAGATTTTATTAGACCCTTGATCACATTCTTGATTACATTTCAGTCTTGCAGTATTTGGTTTAGATACCAGTTCCTTACTAAAACCAATTTTTGCAGCTTGCCACCAAATTGTGAATCATCCAATATGCAATCTATAAGATCAGAACATATTGCAGAATAAAAATTACTTTCTTTATAGTAGTAAAAGAGTTTTAAATCATTGCACATTAGATGAGATATGTAAAAAATTAAATCAAAGTTGTTTTAATCAGTATCTTGGATTAAGTTTTATAGCTTATAACTGAAACTAGAACTGAATTAGATCTTAATATGTTTTTAATTAAAGTCTATGAACAAGGGCAGAAAAGTCAGTTTAGTTAAATATACAATAAATTCAGGACATCTTCTTGCATAATGGAAATTACTTAAATCACTGATGACTACAGAAATTTATTCCCATTCTTTGTTTAATTTTTTTTCTGAAGTTAATATTCATATGAATGAGTCACTTTAGCAGCATATTTTTGAAGCATACTTGCCACTGACTTAAGATCGTGTTCAAATGAGAGAAGAAATGCTATTGATGTCCACTTAAAGAAAGCCACGTAATACTTTGAAATCTTTTTTTTCTAACAAGAGCAATAGCTAAACTGAGAAATTAGTATAAACATTCAGTTAATATCAGCTTGCATTTCTCTTGTTACAGTAGCAGCCATTTTAGCCTTATTAGTAGTAGCCATATTTTTAAGAAAAATGTTTTGCAATCTGTGGTCTGAGAAACAAACTGGGGGAGCGTCTGTTCCTGGATGAGAAAGGCTGGGTGTCTAATGCTCAAAACTATTCTCTGTGAGTAGGTAAAATTAGTAGCTCAAAGGGTTTGATGGGAGAACCAAAGGAAATTGCTTTTGTCTGTATGTAGAACTACAACCCCCATTTATTGAGATGGCTTTGTAATCCTGAAGTCAAGGATATCTCTGTAGCTGCTGTGGATGCTCAGCTAGCAATTATAGCTAAGAGTGCATCTTTAAATCTGTTATGGCTTCAAGCACAAACCCAGGTGTGTCTAATAATGGAAATTCTCACATTTAGGCATCGTTGCATGAACTCAGCCAAGTATTAGGCTAACACAGAATACAAATTCTTCAAGACACTTCTTGTAAGCTTCTACAAAACCCACAGACTTGTTCACAGCTCATGTGTTAGACGAATTACTGTAGTAAATACTTTATGTCTTAGAAGAGAGCTGTTTAGGTGACTGAGTTGACATTTCCCATTAAGAAGTATGGAAGGATATGATTAAGCTTTAACAGCTAACTATAAGACTAGAATTTCCTAGTTTTGGTTGTGTGATATTACTGTGTTTCTAATATTTTTAAATTCATTGTTTTGTATATAATTTTTGTGAGAATTCTCATGATTTGGGAACCTGAGAAAGAAGCATGCTGCAATCTGTAGTTTGTAAGATTCTCTAAGGGCTATATCACATTTCTATCTGTGTTTTGTCAGACACTGATAAATGTGGATGTACTAAGGCATCAAGTCAGAAAAAGGCTTGTACTTTGAAAATTTTCTGTACCTGTAGATTTTTCAGTTTTGTTTGAAACAGTAGCCAGGACTTTTGCTCATGGAGCAACTCCTGAGTGAGGTCTTGAAAGACCTCCTAGATTTCTTTTGTTTAGCAGCTCTGTGAAAAGAAAAGATGGAGTCCATGAGCTTTTGGATGATTTAAATGCCAATTTGTTCTGGGTTTGGGGTTTTTTGTTTTGTTTTGTTTTTTCCCCTCCCTCTACACTTCAGCTTTCAGGTTATTGCACAGAGCAAACTAAATTATTTCTTTATGGCTTTGGGGATCTTTTGAATGGTAAGAGAATATTTACTCAGTGGAAAGAAGACACATGAACTGTTTGTCACAGGCTCCAAGAAAGGTTAGTTCTCCACTGAGATGCATATGCAATGATTTCAGATATATCCATGAGTGTTATTTTCATCTAGACCATGAGTAAGTGGTGCTCTGGTGATGTAGAACTACACATCCACACCAGATGCTCGCAGTGATGTCGAAAAATATTCCAAATAATGGTCTTGGCCATTTGTCCAGTATTTTAGAAACAGTTTTATCACTGTTTATACAGGTGTTGAGTACCGAGAAGAAATATTCTGCTAAAGATTTCGGTTTCTTTTTCCCTATATACCTAATTTAAATGGCCTAATTATTTTGCGGATATTTTCTTTTAAAATTAAAAACTGAGTGACTTGCATTGGTTTGAACTGGTTTTCCTCTAACCTGGCATTAATATCAGAATTGTGTGCCAGCGTGAAAAATGTGAAACCTCGTTTTCCATGAACCAGATTAGTAAAACAACAGGCAGGCAAGCAGCAGTAAAATTCCACTTTGCCTGTTGGTAATAGTTCAGCCAAAGCAAGTACTTTAGTCATTAAGGCAACATCTGCCAGCTTGTGTTTTGTTTTGCTTAAGTAGATTTGCAGCTGATTGCTGTGTGTTTACCCTTTGCCTTACTGTTCTGTTTTATAACATTGAACTATATCTCATAACATGCTAACTCCTTTAATAGACAAGTTGGTGAGTGCTTGATGGGTGCTTTATTTTTTCACTTGCCACTTTTTAATTTTTTTTTGATATTGCAAAGACACATTAAAAAGCACACAAACTGATCAGCTGGGCAAAAGCCAGAGTGATTTGTAAACAGGTCTCTTCCTCTTCTCTTTAGAAGCATTGTCTTTCCAAGAAATAACTGTATTATTTAATCTGGGGCAATTAAGGAGGAAGCGATTTATATTGCTTGTATTAACAAAAATAAATCCAACACATGAACTAAAGTGTTCTCAAGAGAAAAAGATACAATAAAGGAAGCAACCATTAGAAATCTACTATATATAAAAGTGTTTGTTATGGTAGTATTATGTTACTCTCTCCTTTTGTAGACACTCATATTTTATATGAATTATCATATGAAACATAAACACTTGCTTAAATTTGTTCCTTTCCTGGGAATTCACTGATTGTGTTTAAATTTCGCTAACTTAGATATTAAGCTAAAAAGGAACTTAGATCTTTCTTATGTGGAGTATATATTATGGCAATAATTACATAACGTACTCCAAGCCATCACTCCCACTCACCTAATACACATCTTCAAATATTTGCACTGCCCACCAGTTCCTGTGCTCAAGTTCAATGGAACTCAGGCTGCACAGCAGGTGTTAAGAGCTTTCACTGCTCAAGATGCATTTTTGGCATATTTGGGATGTAGGACCCATACATCAGTCAAAACACAAGAAGTAACTTTTTTTTTTCCCACTACAAGGTATGGACAGTGAAGAATCAATATATAATTAGGTCTATTTTGTTGTTATTAGTTTAAGTTTTAAGGAGTTAAAGGGGGAGTGGCAAGGAGTTGAGTTTTTAGACAACCTATTTGAAAGGTCTGAGATACCACCTCCCATATTTATCTAGGAATAGTGTTAATTCTCTTATGCAGCTGGTTATAAAAACATCTTGATTTTGCATGCTAGCTAGACAGTATGAAATGCAAATGGCCAAACAAATACTTGTTTGTTTCCTATGTAAATCATAATATAACAGTAATTTTAAGTGTGAAAAAGGTCATAATCTAGCTTTGGTCTTTGAGGAGCAAAGCTTTGCTTATCACTGGTTTCTTGTTATGAAAATACAATCATTGGAATGTAAACTTTAACTGTACACAATGTTTGTAAGTATAATTTCATTACCCACACAGAAAGAGCTTGACCATTCTGCTGCAGATGGGTTTTCTTAATATACTGACGTAATACTACTTTGCTTTATGGCACTTGTGGAAGTAATCACATTTGTGTTACATTTGGATTGCTTTCTGGGTGAGAAAAACTGCATTTGCGCATCAGCAACAGCCAGCAGTATGAAGCATGTTAAGTTATACCGAAGATTCATAGTTGGTTTCAGTAGCTAGACCTTTCTGGGAGTCACCCCTGAAGAGCTTATTTGCTCATTTAGGCTTGGACTGCTGAGGTCAAGAAGAAAAGAATTCACAATATGTTATACTTTAGAGAACATTCCCATCTTCTGGGTTCTCCAAGCAAACTCAGCCTTCTCCTTTCCATTCTTCTATTGCTTTGAAGCTTGGTCTGCATTCCTAAAATTGGTATAATTCCATGCATATGAACAGTTATTACAGTTCTTGGTGCAGGCACATATTATTTGAGCACAGTGAAAAAACCAAATTAAAAATGTAAGTGGCCATGGGAACCTTGTTTATATGGGAAGCTTGTTTACATGTCTACGCCTGCAGTTGTTGTCCTGGCTACAGAGCTGCATTTGTGTGGGTGTGAGCAAGAAATCATGGTAAATGTAAGACTTCAGATGAAGATGACAATGGTCAAATGTCATTTTCTGATGTAATTTTTTTTTATTTTTCCCAGAGGAACCATAGTATGATAATTTTTATCACATGTTGGTGATTTATTGATTGTTCTTTGAAATAATTTTGCCAGGCTCAAGAAAGTAGGTATGTAGAGTGACTGCTTTTTACAACCAATATGCCACACTAAAGCTTGTTATTTATACCAGCTTAACAATTGATACTAATTTAAATTTGCAAAGACTGCTGGAAAACATTGAAATTGTAGGGAAATTATTTTGTTTTATGAGATATGTTAATAATAAAGGTTTATCTTCGTTGCCTCTATTATTTAAAAATTTAAATTTTCAGTCTAGGTGTTTGTCACATGCTGTCTTTGAGAACTTTGCTTGGTTTTAATTCCATAAGGGCTTAAGTACTCTTACTTAGTAGAACTATTCATGTTGAATGAAAGTCAGTCTCTGCAGTCTCAGGTATCACACCCAAGATTATGTTAAGGAGCAAATAATTTTATATGTCAGCATGTTTTTCTGAAGAACCAATGTAGCTCTGTTGACTATTCATTTGAATGGGAGGAGAAACAAAGTTTTCAAAAAAGCATTTAATCCAAAACTCTTCTGGAAAGTCTGGATTTGATATGGAGTCCTAATGTCTTTCCCATTAGACAAAAGAGTACAAGGACCGTTTAATTTTCATGAAACTAATTTGTTTCACTTTGTCAGTACAGCACTCCACGCTTCTCAGAAGTTACTCTCAGTAGAGTTAGTAACATTGGCAAACTCTAAAGAAAAACTCTTCATTAACCGTTTGTGATGCAAGAATGTTAAGGCTTTTGTGTTTCAAGTATGGGTGTCTTTGAAGTTTCCTAAGAATTATTTTTACATAAAGAATTAAAGTAAATTTTGTTTTCTTTGTTCCATTCTGTTGCTATTATTTTAAACAAAAAAGTGCACCCTCAAAAATGGGCTGTAAAAAGGGCGTGAATACTACTCTGGCAAGGTTTAAATGCTCTGAGTTTAATTTGAGATACTTGTTGTTTCATGTTTTACTTGGTTACATATCATCCCTCAATGTATCCATATTAAAAAGTACACCTACAACAACATTTAGAGGAGAGGGATTGTTTTATGATGATAGATAAATATAGCTTACCTATTTGAAAGACTGTTCTATGAACAGACTAACTCTCAGACAAATATTTGTGTACAAAATATAATCTCAATCTTATCAGCAATGACATCAGTTAACATTGCTTTGTTATTTTTTTCTTCCTAGTGCCCTTAAGAATGATGCAATTTCAGCCACATATAGGAAAAAAAAAAGACAGAAATGCCAGATGACGCTTCTATAAATAGGAGGTCTTGAAAGTAATCTTAGCTCCTATTCTAGTTTTCACCTGTGTTCTCCTCTCAGCTGACTGTACTTTTTTGTGGAGTACTGACACTAAAATGTGGATCCAAGATGAGAAGTCAACTGAGGGTACTGAATATTTGTGGTTTACTTTGTGAGAGGATGGTCTTGGATATCCAATGCTTTCAAAATGCTGGTAGGATGAGCTGAAAAAGCAGTGTTACCCAGAATATGGTGTGATTCATCATTTCCACCTTTGTGAACATATTCTTGTGATTTTTGAGAAACTCTTTTAAGATTATAAAAAAAGGAAAAAGTTCTTGAGTTATTTCAGGAGAGGGTAGCATCAGTAATACAGTACTCAACTGAATAAAATCTGTGGATCCTTGTGACTTCAGGGACATGTTTCTTAAAACTCTTAATATCAGTGTGAATAAACTTAATGTTCTCACCACTTGAATAGATACCTCTGTAGGCTAGTACCTCTATCACTTCCAGAAAGGCAATAGATCATCTGTAGGTCTACTAAGTCCTCCTACTGACAAACAGAAATGATCTCAAAGAGAAAAGTGATGGTGTTCTTAAATTAATTGTTTTTTTTCAACTCGTCTGTCCCACAAGTGGCTTGCTGAGGTTTTTTTATAGACCGTGAATTCAGCTGAATGATAGTTTAGTTGTTTTGATTGTTAACCATAATCTGATGGTAATGATTTCATTATAGACAAAGACAGCACTGGCATTTTGCAAAGAGGCCTTCAGCTTCAAATACTGAGAGAAAGTGAATAATTAAAACTAAGCAGGAAAAGTCAAAGTAGGATGTCTAGAGGACTATTCCTTAATGCTCAGACAGTTGCTACTTCCATTTCTTTCTCATTCTTAGTTTATATTTTGGTCTTGAGTGAAATAGAATTCTGCTGCTTTGTTCATATTTACTGTGTGTTAAATGCTGTTTTTTCCTTTCTGATGAAAATGAGAGCAGTTCTCATGTTAGAGTGAAATCAAACTGGACAAAGTAGTTTATGGCATAGAATTCTAAAGGGAGAGTGGTTTCATGGACTAACTTGAGTCATAATCAGATCTAAATATGGACATTTCAAAGAAATGCTCTGTTGTGGTTTAACCCCAGCTGGCAACTAAGCACCAGGCAGCTGCTCACACACTCCTCCCATTGTGGGATGGAGGAGAGAATCAGAAGAGTAAAAGTGAGAAAACTTGTGGGCTGAGATAGAGACAGTTTAATAGGCAAAGGAAAAGCCACACACACGAGCAAAGCAAACCAAAGAATTAATTCACTCTTCCCATTGGTGTGCAGGGGTTCATCTGTCTCCAGAAAAGCAGGGCTCTTTCACGGGTAATGGTGACTTGGGTATACAAATACCTTAACTCTGAGTGTCCCTCACTTTCTTATTCTTCCCCCAGCTTTTTATTGCTGAGCATGATGTCATATGGTATGGAATATCCCTTTGGTCAGTTGGGGTCAGCTGTCCTGGCTGTGTCCCCTCCCAGTTTCTTGTGCACCCCCAGCCTACTTGCTTGTGGAGTAGTGTGAAGAGCAGAAAAAGCTTTGACACTGTGTAAGCACTGCTCAGCAGTAACTAAAACATCCCTGTATTATCAACACTATTTTCAGCACAAATTCAAAACATAGCCCTGTACAAGCTACTATGAAGAAAATTAACTCTATCCCAGCCAAAACTAGTGCAAAATCCATTTGAGAAACCTCACTCTTTTGCATCCACAGGAGGAGCAAGGTGCTAAGGAAGACATGAGTAAGCCTCATTTTGTGAGAGAAAGAACACAAATGTCAGCTTTTGTTCTTACTCCATTAGAAGATTAAGACAAATGTGTTGTTCTTTTTCTTAAAGTTGAGATTTTATGAAGTAATTAGAGCTTTACTCTCTATTTGAACAAGAACAGAAGCTAATACTCTGTGCCCTGAAAGTCCAACCTTAAACTATTTCTTATTAGTCTGCAGATAAATTAACAAACTGTAGCAAACTGATTTTTGTTCTCATCCAAAGCTTACTGCAACAAATAAATGTATTTCCTTTCCCCTCAATAGACTTCTTTATCAGGCTTCATGTTCTTAAAAACAAACAACTGAACAGAAATTAATAAAGCTGGCGAACTAGCAGAGTGCCAGCACAAAGAAATTTGACCTTAGCTGTCATTTTTCTTTAGCGTTATTATTCTTGTGATAGCCTTGTTTTGTTTTCCCTGGTGTTTTCTATGTTTTGGGCTTTTTTTTAGGTTTTGGGTGGTTTGGTGGTTTGTTTGTTTGTTTGTTTTCAAAGCTTTGGTGGTTCATGCTTGTTTAGCTTCTGATCAGCTGTTGTGCAGGCAGTGTAAGCTCCCCCCTCATCGACTTGTCAGTCACACTTGAAACTGAGACAATAATTCAGTCTGCCTATTAAATTTTTTGTCTCTCTTTGGAAGTTACCACCAAATGTCCCAATATGACAGCAGTGGTGCTTGCCTTTTATTGTGTGGGTGTGTTTTAACTATGAAGGAAATTTTGAGCACACTTTGTTTTTATATAAACTCAAAAAGAAAAACAAATGATGAGGAGCTGTTATCATTCTGGGTGGGGACTGATGGTTGTGACTCTTACTGACCAAGGCAGGGACCTGAGGAAGTGGCAATACCGAGGGCAGATGGGAAAGCAACAGAATTAGCAATGTAATTTTCTTGTGTGTCCTAAAATAGGGGTGGTGAGAAATCATTGAGGAAAGGTGAGATTAAACTGGGACATCTTGAGAACAGAGATTTTAAGGTCTACCTGATAGAGGTACATAGAAGGGGAAACAGTAAGTAAGGAAGGAATTTGTGAAGAGGAAAAGATCAGTATGATCATGTTGCTTAGCATTCAGTATCAATCACATCTTGATCAATACCCCAAATTTAACTGTACTGTGCTACATTCTCTGACACATTTAAAAAAGGTAGAGCTCTTCCCCAGCTACTGAGCATTACATCTCCTGCAAACTATAAGACATATTATCTGCTGCAAATGATAAGAAATAATAGCTCTTGGAATTATCACTCTAGCTGGCATATCTGCAGATTCTTCCTTTGTACCAGATACATAATCGGTTATCTATCTGATACACATCTGCTTAAGCAAAATGTGCCTTATGGTGATGAATTATACAGGTCCACTTCTTGTTGGTAAAGAAAGAAAAAAGTATTATTTTTATCTGTTTAAAATGTGCTACATATTTTTGAGATTCCAGTTGCTCACTTGACACAGTATATGGTAAAAGCAAATTTCTTAGAATTATCTAAAGTGCCAAGCTTGCAACACACATTTCCCACTTTCTGGATTTTATCGTATTAGTATGTTATGTTTTCTTTTTCCATTTTCCTTATTTTCTTTTTCTTGTTTTCTTTCCAATTATTTATATGTTTTCTTATTTTTGAATTCTATCAAGTTAGATTTGAGTCTAATCTAGTGGTTATTTTTTTAAAATCTAGTTTGGATGCATTTTCTGTACCCCACAACATGACTTATAGAGGCTGATTTTTTATTATTTTATTGTTTTAAAATTTGAAAGAGGTGCTACTATTTATTATCAGTAATAGTAAACAGTTCAGAAACTTCCGTGAGTTCTTGGTGCTTATAGCATGTCTGAGGTTGATACTTCAACTATGTTAATTAATTACTAATAACGTCTATTGCTCTATTATGAACAATATACCTTTACTGATTCCAAGAGGGTAGATTTACTTTTATAGTAGCTAACCTGTAAGTTTTGCGGTGTGGTTTTACTCCAAGGCCCAGGAGACAATTCTTCCAAGGCTGTCTTCTCTCTTTGCTCCTGTGGGAACACCAGCAGAATAGGCTTGTTCAAAGAAGATGGCACTAAGAATCCATAGTTCAGATCTGCCTTTGGTGACACCGTTCCTATTTACACTGTGCTGACCTCTTGGAGCTCTGGACACCTGTTACTGTTACTTTTTTCATGTTGGGGAAAGTAAAAGTAGAAGCATGGAACATTTTTCTTAAATTTTACTGTGGCTAAATTGATTTTCACATCATATCACTGCTTTAGTTACTTTATGTCTGATGTTATTCTCCTTTGTGCTGGTCGGGACAAGGTATCCACGCCAGCATCAGGACAGTGTGTTAAAGATGAACATAATACTTATACCATTTTTTTTTCTTTTTTTTTACTAGTAATCTTTCAGAAGCTAGTATGTATTGACATCTTCATTAAGCTCTTGGTCTTGATTTTAAATACTAAATTCCTTCAAGGCTACAGCTAGTTCAGAACCCAGCAGTGTATATTGAGGTTAAATCTTCCTTGTAGTGTCTGGTATTGTGGACACATCTACATTGAATCTTTCTGCTATCACATTCCTGATGATTTGTTCCATTTGGCATTATTCACAGTTGTTCCTGGGTTTGATTAACCTAAATAAATTTGCCATCTCGCTCTTCACACCCTTTACCAAATGGTTAATTAATGCACTGAATAACACCTAGAGCTGCTCTCTTTGGAAAGACTGCTAATGCTCAGGCTTGAATGCTATTTACATTGACTACGTTATATGTTCTTAATCTCAGCTTCGTTTCATTCAAAAATTTTCTGTAACAAAACAGCTCCTTGTATAGGGGCTTAACTTGTGGATAATAAATAGATTATATTGCTTTATTGTTAGTTTTAATTTTTTGTTTCAATTAATTCTAAGAAGTTGGTAAATGTATTTTTCTCAAAAACACAGATTTTTATTGATCCATAATACACTTGCTAAAGCAATATAGAGTGATATTCACACATGGAAGCAGAAATCTTGAGTACCCATTCCCAATAGAGGGCTTCATTTTTATTTCTGATTGAAACATAACATTTGTATAGTTATATATATAGTCTTTATAGGTAGTTTCCCCTTCTAGATATATATTTGTTTGGGTACGGTCTGATTATGTAGGGGAAACTCTTAGCTAATCATAAATACTAAAGATTGTTGAACATAATTACATGTTCGTGTGGTGTCATCAGCAGTTTACTACATGTATAATGTGCTTAACTTGGACTGTGTCAAATGAACTAATCATATTCAATTTACTAGAATAATGTCACTACTTGATATTTGGGACTACTAAAATTAGTTAGATAAAATTAGTTAGACAATCTTGCTCAGATTGTCAGTCCAAATAAGCTGCAGCACATTAAACAATCATATAGAGATGAGCTTTGAATGTACAATTGTCATTAAAAATATTTAATAATTTCAAGTAAATGAGACAAACTATATTGCAGGTATTGGATAGCAGATGACGGCCTTTTTTTAGATCACAGTACATATAACCAGGAAAGAATTACTGAAGTTAATCTAAGAAATCAAGATAGCACATAAATATATTAAAGACTTGTAAAAACAATGTGTTTTGGTAATGCCATGTGGATTTTTAAAAAATTATTTCTTTCCTTGACTGTTCAGTATTTTTATATTTTAGATAAAGAGTGATTGTACAGTATATATAAATCACTCAGTAAAGTATGGAAATTTAGAGATCTGTGGCTACTGCAAAACATGGAATTTGTGAGAAAGACTGTTCTAATACTGCTTTTCTGTGTAACATTTTAATTTATAATTTATACATAGTCTTTTGCACATACCTCACACTGCAAGAGCAGAAAGAAGGGGATCAAGTAAGTAGGGCGACAGTTTTGTTTTTTTTACTAATACATTTATACCTTTACTTGTTTGCATTTTTAATAGGAAGGTTAACGAGTTGTCTATAGTCCACCTGTGCATGTGTAATAAATGTGTTAATATCAGTTGAACTTAATTTTTGTCAATCGCAACACAAGGCAGCCATCTCTGGTGTTTAAAGGTTTTCTGTTTTGGTTTCTTATGATTCTTCTGAGAGAAGCTGGCTCTGGTTTTTAGTGTTTTACATTATTTTTCTTCCCATGAACTCTTAACATAATTGTTCTAATCTAATTTCCAGGCATCCTTAGTAGTACTAGAATATATGTTGGAAAATTCAGATTACTACTATCTGAATGAAGTAATATCCAAGCCAAATAATGAGACATTGTCTGCATGATCTACATCAATACCACCCCTTGCTACTCAGTTATTTTCTTGTTGTTTCCATTGTGGATATAGATCGGGTTTCACATCTGTGGTGAACTTTATGCAAACAGGTCTGTGATAAAATAGAAACTTTTCCCTCTCAAGCTTTTGGTGTTGTTCTTATATACCTTCTTAGAAAACCTGAGCCATGACTTCTCTGAACAAAGAGGAAAACATGAAATAGAGAATCATTTAATGATTCAGATATTCTTGTAGGAAATCATAATGCAATGCTACAGTGACAGTCTAACAGCTCAATACCAGATCTTATGGGATAGGAAGATGATTTTTATTTTAAATGGTTTCATATGCCCATGTACTCTTGGGTGTGTTTGTTCCAGCTCTCTGTCCAGCATTTGGGCGCCTAGGTGTTTGTATCTAGTAGGAGTTCCTTGGGATAACACAGAGCACAGAAGACATCACCTAATGATTTGTCATCATGTCACCTGTGATATTCTTAGGTGGTCAACAGAGTGCTGGTTTTTGGGATGTGACTTCTGTGAACCTGGGCAAATGGCACATAACTCACTGTGAAATATGACCTATTTTGTTTGCTGGCTTTTGCTTTGTGAAATGAAGGGTCTGAGAAACTAGGCATGGATACAAGTCCATAGGCATCTATGGGACGCCCTCATGACACTGGAGTTTACAAAGATGACAGAGTCAGGCTCTTTCCAGTGGTACCCAGTGACAGAACAAGAAGTGATGGGCACGAACTGAAACACAGGAGGTTCTCTCTGAATATCAGGAAACACTTTTTTGACTGTCAGGTTACCTGAGTGCTGGTACAGGCTGCCCAGGGAGCTGTGGAGTCTCCATTATTGGAGACACTCAAAAGCCACCTGGACATGGTCCTGGTAACTGGCTGTAGGGACTCTGCTTGAGTGTTGGACCTCCAGAGGTCCATTCCAAACTCATCTGTTCTGTGACCAAATCTATGGAAATGAGCAACTGTTGACATCTTTTCATGCTTTCTACTGACTTCTGTGAGGATCAGAAGTTAACATTGTTTCTTTAATCATACCATAATCAAAAGTTACCTTGTTTTCTTGCTAATAAATAGATTGGAAAAGTAGAGGCTGGAATTTTTTTTTTAAATTTTCTTTTCAAAAGTATTCATATGGAAAATTATTTATAGTTATGTCTTCACATATATGGAGACTTTTCCCACCCCATGTGATGAATGAGAGTTATTTGTTGCAAGATCATTTGAGTATAAGTGCTGCTACTTTGTTTTTTTTTCTTAAATCTTATTTACCAGAGATGGACACATTAAAAAGAAAATGGCTATCAAGTTAGTATTTTAGAATGTATTGCCATCCTATTTCACTTGTAAGAAACAATAAAGGTAAACATATTTCCTGGAAGATGAACTGAGGTGCAATTTTTCAACTAATTGGAAAAAGCAGAACTAAGTCAAGGACTGCCAGCCAGATTTTGGTCTAAAGATATGACGATGATTATCATGTCAAATATAATCATGAATGTGAGCCTTGAGCTGACAAGAGTTCAAGTTCTTTTTAATCAGGCTTTTATATAGATTTAGGCCTCCTATTCAGCAACAACAGCAGCTAGGTGGAAAGGAAAGATTTTTTAAAGTAAGCTTAGTTCCTTTTGCAAAAAGAACAGTATTCAAGAACCTTGATTTTTCAAAATCTCAGTGTGTTACCACATGCACATACCGTTGCCACATACAAGCCAATTCAGCATTCATTAACACATCTGTTTATACAAGACTGTTTTAAATGTGTCTTTTGGTTAAATACCAGAAAATACAGGTATGTTTCCCTTAAAGACCTATGGTATATTTCATGGGTTTATTTGCATGAGCTGAAGAAAAGTTGAATGACCAGTTAAAATGATGAATGCATCAGTTATGCATTCATTTCCCTGATTAAAATTTGGAAAGTGATTTGAGAATGTACATACATTAAGGAAAAGAAATGCATCTGCCAGACCTTGGATAAATTATCTAGAATATGTAGAGGATACTTGCATTACAGTGAATGCAAAATGATAAGTCACAAGCCAAATCAAGTGTCTTTTCAGTGTAAACACCTGATAATTATTTCAGAGTTTATTGAGGAGGAAGAAAACATTGCAAATCATTTAAGAGTTAGATTTGGATGAGTCTGCCAGAATTGGATTTGTAAGCACACAATTCTGCAATTGTAAGCACACAAAATTTCAGATACATCGACTTTTGTCAGGGGTTTTCTTAGCCCAATAGTCAGACCTCCTCACTCACAGACTTAGTGTTTTGGTGTATTTATGCCTGTCCCCACTCTGTTAAATTTTCCAGAGTTGTTGTTTGGAGGGTTACTTCTGCTAAGAATTTTTATTTTGGAAATCTGTCCAAAAAACAATTGAGGTAAAACTATCACAGAATATCCTGTTCCTTTTGAAGTCAGTTGAAGGTTAGTCATTCATCTCAGTGGAGTTAGGATTTTCTGTGAAAGGCTTTTATATCAAACACATACTGAGTTCTGTTGAACTCTGTGTGAGTCGAACATCTCAATCTTCACACCAGTTTTCAAAAAGGGCAAGAAGGAGGACCCAGGAAGCTTCAGGCCAGTCAGCCTCACCTCCATCCCTGGGAAGGTGATGGAACAGCTCATTCTGGATGTCATCTTTAAGCACGTAGAGGAAGAGAGAGTTACCAGGAATGGTCAACATGGACTCACCAAGGGGAAATCACGCTTGACCAATCTGATACCCTTCTATGGTGGCATGATTGGCTAGGTAGATGAGGGGAGAGTAGTGGACATTGTCTACCTCGATGTCAACAAGGCTTTTGACACTGTGTCCCACAATATCTCCATAGGTAAGCTTGGGAAGTGTGGGTTAGATGAGTGGACAGTGAGGTGGATTGAGAACTGGCTGTATGACAGAGCTCAGAGGGTTGTGGTCAGTGGCGCGGAGTCCAGTCGGAGGCCTGTAACTAGAGGTGTTCGCCAGCGGTCAGTACTGGGTCCAGTCTTGTTCAATATATTCATCAATGACCTGGATGAGGGAGCAGAGTGTACCCTCAGCAAGTTTGCTAATGACACAAAACTGAGAGGAGTGGCTGATACAGCAGAAGGCTGTTCTGCCATTCAGTGACACTGGGACAGGCTAAAGAGTTGGGTGGAGAGGAATCTAATGAAGTTCAACCAAGGGTAAGTGTAGGGTGCTGCACCTGGGGAGGAATAACCCCATGCACCTGTACAGGTTACGGGTTGACCTGCTGGAGAGCAGCTCTGTGGAAAAAGACCTGGGAGTCCTGGTGGAAAACAGGATGACCATAAGCCAGCAATGTGCCCTTGTGGCCAAGAAAGCAAATGGTCCCCTGGGGCACATTAAAAAGAGCATGGCCAGCAAGTTGAGGGAGGTTATCCTGCCCCTCTACTCTGCCCCGTTGAGGCCACGTCTGGAGTACTGTGTCCAGTTCTGGGCTCTCCAGTTTACGAAAGACAAGGAACTACTGGATAGAGTCCAGTAGAGGGCCACAAAGATGATTAAGGGAAGGAAGAAGACTGAGAGGGGGTCTCATCAATGCTCATAAATATCTAAAGAGTGGGTTTCAAGAGGATGTGACCAGACTCTTTTCAGTGGTGGAACTCAGGAAGTTCCATCTGAACATGAGGAAAATCTTCTTTACTTTGAGGGTGAGAGAGCACCTGAACAGTCTGCCCAGAGAGGTTGTGGTGTCTCCTTCTCTGGAGATATTCAAAGCCTGCTCTAGGTGAACCTGCTTCGGCAGGGGGGCTAGACTAGATGATCTCTGAAGGTCCCTTCCAACCCCTACTGTTCTGTGATTCTGTGAATTTATTTATTATGTATTTATTTTTATTTATTTATTTATATTTACACAATCCTGAGAAGCAGAACTAGAGTTATAGTTTCTTCCCAGTGTTGTAGAAACTCCATAATAATGATTTCTTAGTATTACTCTGTATTCCCATATTCATATTACCTCCAGTTATAGTTCCTGTTGTATTACAATCTATCTACAGTAGATCTATTTTAATCACATTAACTCTTTATAATGGGGAACTTATTCTATGCTTCAGTTTTCTGGAGGAATCTGGAACCTCCTGAAAAGTAAAGGATAACTATGTAAGATGTGGTTCTTTACAACTAATATTCCTGTTTTAGTTTATATAAGATACAAAAACCAGTAGATAGTCTGCTGTCTCTCCGTCTTAGGCAGATAGTAACCAGCTTGGATTACCAGCTGCTTCTGAGCTGAATAGTACAGAGCTGGACCTCTGACCATTATCTTTATTTCTTTTTAGCAGTTGTGCACTTCTTAAAATATATTGACATATTGAAATAGTTGTTTTAAAATATTTTGAGTCAATCTGATCTGTCAGCGTCTTTGTGTAATGTGAGTACTACTTAAGGCCTATGTTTTAGATGGGAAAAAATAGTGTGTGTGATTATCTAAGTGTTTATTTAGTGTTGCTCTCACTTAACTTAAGATGATGCATGGTAAAATAAGAAATGTAGGTGCTGCCAGAGAAGTTTTCCAGTCTGGAAACTCAGGCTTCTTTCTCTTGTGTGGTAGCAAAACACTTTTCTGCTAGGCCACTGAGCTCAGCCACCAGAGGTTGCAGATTTAAATGAAAACTACGCTAACAGTTTAATAGTATCCTTTGTGAGCCCTAATTGATTTCATGTAATGCCATTAGTGCATTTCACAGTCTTATTAAATTTAGTTGTTTCTGCAGTAATTAAGGGTAAGAAAACAAGTGCCTTTAGAATATAATTATTTTCATAATCAGTTTTTAATTACACTTCACTGTCTTAGAAAGCAAAGATTTTATCTTAATAAATTCTATCTGAGTAATTAATATGCTGTTTATTAGATGTCACTGTTGACTTCCTTGGAATCTCAAAAGAATGGTATGTTTTGGAATGCAAGGAAAAACTTAATTGTACGTATTAGAGACCGTGAAGTGTGAAGAAGACTTAAACAGAACAATAATCTTTTTGCTTCTTTTGGTAGAATAAGAGACCAGGTTTTGTCTGTTTGTTTTTAGTTTTTATTTTAGGATTCCTTCTTTTTCCGACTTCTCCCTTTAATGGGAATACCACAATTATTAAATGTTGTCTTCCCATGTTTTGTTGGGACATTACTGGAATGATATGAGGGTTAGGCTGGAATCTGTTCCATGAGTTCAGGGAAATGGGGGTGGGGTGTTTGTGGCGTTATTTGTTTTTGTTTGTTGGTTGGTTCTTGGTTTAGTTCTTTTGTTTGGGTTTTTTAGGTTTGCTTGTTTTGTTTTTTAAGATACTTCCTTTAAGTTTTGACTAAAGGCTATTTAGAAATGCCTGTTGAGTGAGTCCATCAGAACATTATTGTGTAACTCAGATTGCCGGTTCTTTAACCTGGTAATTCTTAAGATTTACCTTCTGGAAAGTGTTTAATTTTAATGAAAATTCATCAGGAGATTAGAAATCCCTAGTAAACATAAAATATTATCAATAACATACAAAATAACCCGTAATTAGTTTTAATTACAAAGGAATTAAAACGATACACTTAGTTTCATTAATGATTTTTCTGCACCTCACAATGTAAGCATGATATATGATTATGATGAACATCGGGAAAATCATAGAATCATAGAGGGGCTTGGGTTGGAAGGGAGTTCCAACTCCCCTGCCATGGGCAGGGACACTTTCCACTAGACCAGGTTGCTCAAAGCCCCATCCAACCTGGCCTTGAACACTTATTCTCTGGGCAACCTCTTCCAGAGTCTCACCACC
>KZ507015.1:28251-48227 GCA_002844005.1 Limosa lapponica baueri | reverse complement strand
GCCTCAAGGGCACATGTTAATATATAATCATTATAGGATCTTTTTTTGTTTGCATCACTTCTATTAAGATAGGGGCTCTTTTCAAAGATATGAAACATCATGTGTCTCTTACTTTTCTTTTGCTCTTAGTCTTCTGGGATTAAAAGCCATACACAGATCTTTTTAATTCTCTGATGAAAGCAATAGTGATACTTGAAAGAGAATTATAGACAAAAAAAAAAGATATATTCTTTCCAGAGGGAACATGTAACTTCTAGTTTTGTTTCTGTGAGCAAACTGTACTCTCTTGCACATAAATGGAAGCTCTCCCTCCATGAGCACTCTCATATTACACAGTAAGTCAGATTCATGCTGTTATCTTTGTCTCCTCACCTTCTTCATTTCTTATAAGTAACCCCTCATTCACTTTTTTATATACACAAGTTTTTGGAATCAGCAAGTGTTAAAATTTACAATTTTCTACTGTATGATATATTTCACTTAACTTCCTAAAAACATTAATTGCCATGGATGTTGTAGAAAAGACAAATATTTAGTAATAAGGTGATTTCAACGTGTTGTCAAAAATGTCTTTGTATCATGGAACTCATGAGCGTTTTTACATGTGAATTGTTGCTGCAAAGGTGCAAAGAGGCCGGAAGCTGAGGACTGCACAGTGATGATGTTGATGTGTGAGAAGGCAGGCAGCAATACTAGCTGAAGGAACTGTCCTCAGCACATCAGCTTTGACTCAGAAAGAAGTCCTGAGGGAAGTGCCACCAACCAAGTCTTGCTTTTTTGGGGTGCTTGGTGTATCTCCTGGGGCTGGAGACAGCAATGTCCTTACTTGTGGGAGGTATGCTGCGGTTGCAGGAGTTCACAGCAGGAGGTGAACAGACTGTGCACCATCTAGGGAAGACAAATGGGACATCAACAGGAAAGATGTGAAGAGCAATGAGAGACACTTCGGTAAGTGCACTGGCAGCAAAAGGAAGGCTAAGGATATGCTCAGTGAGATGGGAGACCTGATGACCAAGGACATGCAAACATCTGAGGTACTCAGTGCCTTTCTCATCTCAGTTTTCACTGACAAGGTGACTCTTTAAGGTCTCAGGCCTACTAATGTAGTCTGCGGAGTGAAGCATTACCCACTGTAGAAGATCAAGTTAAAGGTCATTAACCCATGCAGCAGTACAGACTGGGGCTAACTGGCTAGAAAACAGCTTTGCAGAAAGTGATATGAATGTCCTCATCAACAATAAGTTGAAGATGAGCCAGCAGCATGCCTTTGCAGGAAAAAATCCCACACCCCACCAGTTGCATCCTGGCCCGTTAGCACGAATGTAGCCAGCAGGCCCAAAGAAATGGTTCTTCCTCTTTATCCAGCTTCTGAGACTCTGAAACTGGAGTGTTGTGTCCAGTTTTGGGCTTCCCAGTACAATAAAGGCATGGACATACTAGACAGAGTCTAGTGCAGGGCCACCAAGGTGGTCAGGGGCTGGAGCACTTGATACACAAGGAGAAGCTCTTAGAGCTGTACTTGCTCAACCTGAGAAGGAGATGGCTCATGGGGGACCTTACTCATCTCTACAATTATCTGTTGGGAGATTAAAGAGACGTCAGAGCCAGACTTTCCTTAGAGGTAGACAATCACAGGATGACAACCGGGCCAAGTTGGAACATGAGAATTTCTGATGATACAAGGAATTGTTTCCTTTTTTTACTGTGAGAATGGTCTAACACTGGAAAAGGGGTCTGTTGTGGACTCTTCATTCTTAGAGATACTCAATTCTCAGCTGGGCAAGGCCCTGAACATCCTGCTCTCATTGGACATGCTTTGAGCAGGAGTTTGCGTCAGATGGCTTCCGTAGGTCCTTTGCTTCCCAAGTGATCCTATGATTCTAAATGGGCTAATACTGTGTTTTGTAGCAAGCATGAATAGCCAGAGGCATTTCTGGACTTGTATGGTATAGTAGATTTTAATTTGGCACTTTAGTTAATTGAACATTTGAATCAACAATCTGTGCACTCTCACATTCTTCTAATCTTTATTGCACTCAACATGTATATGATGTGTATTAAATTACTATTTTTTGCAACAGAATAGAAAGGTGCATTTTTTATTATCACTCCAAATGTTATGTGGTGAGATTCTTGATGGATGAGGTTTTTTGTTATGGTTTTGGTCAGTATATCACTGTACTTTTAGGGCTCTAATAACCCCAATATAACAGCAATATTTGATTTTGATCATCTGTTTTCCATAATCACTTCATGAATATTTTTACTTTTAAACAGCGATACCTATCACATAGTACTCTCACAAACTGTTAAACCTACTCAACCTTTGATATTTGATCATGGTAACCAGTTTATATATTTTGGAGTTCCACTTTACCGAAAATCCCATTTTTTTCTGACTTTGCTGCATTTTTTTCATTTGGAGAGTAGATTAATTCTACTTTCAAAATGGAGAAAATTACAGAGTACCTAACTTTTAAAAAATAACATTTTAGTCAGAACATCCAAGGAGAATTTTATCCAAGCCCGGAGCTTTAACGAATCATCAGGACTATAAGACTTGACAATAAATAAGTAAAATCAAAGGTTAGAGAGGTCTTCTGACCACTTCCTAAATGGCTGATGATGTTCAGCATAACTGGATGCTGTCCATGTCCAAAACCATATATGCCTGTTTTTCATGCTGTGCAATACAATCTACAATTTTTTCTTCTCCATTTTGTTCTGGCTTTGGGGAAAAAAACAGCCCCAAACACCTTAATAAATATGAGAGAAATGCTATTCATCTTCTGGCTTCACCACTATGAAAAATTTCAAAGTATGTTGCCAAACCATTAACAGCAAGATAAAACGTATCAATCTAATTCTGTGGAGAGTGGATGATAAACCAAAATACAATTGGAAGAGAACCTTCATAAGGAAAGGGCTTATGATTGTAACAATTCCATAAAATCAGCCTTTTGAGTATGGCAGCCGATAAGGTTCACAGAAAATGTTGAAGGGGCATTTTGCGGAAAAGTGTAGGAACAGATGAAGGAAGCTGTGAAGTTGCTTTTTGCAGAGTAGGAATAGTGGGTGTTAATCCCCAAGGAATGCAAAGAAAACTAGGTGTAGAAGGAGCACATTTCTATTAAGTCCAAAGTAATCTTTAGGTAAAAATGTTGCTCCTTCTTTCTCTGAGCTTGGCAGAGCTAGATGTGAGAACTAACAGGTGTGTATAAACAAAGTGTATTTTTTTCAGAATTAAATTGATTGTAGGGTTGGGTTTCTTAGTTTTTTGGGTTTGGTTTTTTTTGTTAATGTGCGTTGGCTGTATTCTGATTGAATCCTAAGAGAATCTGGGAGGACCAGTTTCAAGATGGCAGCAGTCCTGCTGCCTTCCTTGACTGGGAGTTCCCACGTTTTAACTCCGCTTATACTGCTTCTCCTACCCACTGTCAGCAGCGTTCATATGAAAGAAACTACTGTCAGTATCTTTGGGTGTGTTATATGAATGTCGTTCAGAAACCCTTGGTATATACAGTTGCTGCAAAAGCTGCTGTGAGAGTAAAATAAGTATGTCAAGCCAGGTTTCCATAATAATTGCTTTTTACATTTTAATTTTTGTTTCATTGAAACTATTACTTCCCTCTTAATTAATAGTTAGCATTTATTTTGAATAATAAACTGATAGCGAGTTCCTTTTTGCTGCAATCTCATATGTTGGTTTTGACAGTGTCTCTTCCAAGATTGCTTGTGGTACCATGCAGTGTTCTGTTCCTCAGCACCTGACTCTTTCAACTTCAGCTGGTATTACTAATATGGCTGGACTGTATGTTTGAGCAAAGTCTTTAGTTTCCTGATATATTTGAGTCCTGTTTTTGAGTGTATTCATAAATTTTATGAGTGTGTAGTACGCTGGGATAGTTTATGAACTGGTTGCTGAAAAAGTGTCTGTCAGCCCCATGTTTGTGTCACATTTAAAGTATTGTCAAGACTAATGAGAGCAACTTTGACGTGATTAGTATTGAAGTCAAGTACTTGCAGTGTCCTATGTCAACAATTTATGAAGTGTTTGATAGGTAATCTTGACTGAAGAGTTATAAAAGCAATTCCAGGATATAAAACTTGGGCCTGGATGCCATACTTGGGAGAGAGAGTAGGAGATGATGGCTTATTTGATCTCTACAGGAACTTAAGTAGAAGCATATGACTTTCTTACAGTATTTAAGATCTGCCTAATATATTCACTCACTGACAAGAGTGTACTCTGCCTTCTGAGAACATATCTAAACCCTCAGCTCTTTTTCAAGTTTAAAGAGAAAGAGTCTGATTCTAGGAAGTAACGGTTGTTTTTTTAATTCCATATATATATATATATATATGCTACATGATTTCTATTACTGTATGCTCATCAGACGCTCCTCAGTTCCTCCTTTAGTACTAAGTATACTTTAATTTTAAAAGTATGTATTTCACTTCACTTTGCTTTTTGACTTTGGGTTGGTTGGGGGATTTTTTGACACAGAAAACTGAATAGATTAATGTAGCAGCTACTTTTACCTTTATTTCTCTAATGGTATCTACATTGGTCTGTCTGTCTGTGATTTCTCTTTTGTTAGTGTTAGAAGTCTTTATTTTGGGCAAAATTCATGTAGGTTTTCATTTTTTCCTCCAACATATTATAAACAGGCCCCAAAAAAGCATAAATAATGGTTCCAGGTGGCTGTCTCAACGTGCAGATCTTGGAGCTGATTGTTCTTGTCTAGATGAAAACACTCACATGACTTCAACAATACAGCTTCTAAATTAAAGTAATTTAATTTTTATTATAATCATGGAATTAATTCTCTTTTACCAGAATTGAAGGGACGATAGAGGGAACAAGTGTAATTTTTTTTCAATTGGTGAATTTGAGAAAGTCAGTGATTCAAATTAATTGATTTTTTAAATGAAAAACTGAAAAACATGAACAGAAGTTGATTCTCTCCCCAGAACAGTGTTTATCTTAAAAAAAATTAAAAAGGCTAAGATTAAAAAACAAGTTTACATGTCAGAATTTGCTGGTGATCTCATTATTTTTTCAGTGATATTTATTATTTTAACCTAAAAACTGTGTTTACTGTGGGGATGCATGCATCTTGCTAGGAAATCCAAGAAAATGCCAAATAATTATTTTCAGGATGTAAATCTTATGTAGACCCCTCGATACAGGCATCAGGTTCAACTTTGCTTTTGATTTTTGGTTGCAACAAAACATCATTAGACTTCGCCACAGAGACAAAAGTCAATATGATAGTTATAGTTGCTGTTTTGAAGGATTTTGTTAAAAATGTATTCCTTTTTAAGATTGTAAGCTTTTACCAATTATTTGCTTATTTCAAGGCAGTCAAAATGCATTATTTGAAGTAACTCATAGCAGAACATACTTCTGGGTGTTGCTACCTCTGTTGTTTAGGTTGTTCTGGAAGAACTGAAGGTGATTGAAATTCTTTGAGCTGAAAACTGATGAGGATGAAACTTTTCCTCTTACATTAAATTCCTCACAAATGCAGTTCTCCAATGCAATAGCATACTGAATGTTTAAACATCAGTGCCATAATCCCACAGATGGTAGCTTTGGCCCACTGGCTTCTCACCAGGTATCTGAATGTGTGGTACCCCTCATAATAAGCAGGGTTGCAGTTGTAACATCATCAGGAGGGTAAAATTAACTTGCCTCATGGCAGTCTAAACCCAGCTCGCGTTCATTATTAATGGGTGAACTGACCAACGCTTGGTGACTTCTGTTTTGTGGTGGTAGGAAAAGCTGACATCGAAGGGTTGAAGTAATTTTGCTAATACTTGACTGCCGCAGGATGGTTTTCTCTGCAGTAACTTTTCTGATACCTCATGTTTAAAATCTAGAAAGTCAGAAGATCTTCAGGCCACTGAAAATCAAGATTGAGTGTACTTTTCCCTTTATGCTGCCCAAATTTCTGTTCTCACTGGGCTTGCCTCAGGACACCTCAGTTAGGGAGGATTTGACACAAGTATGTGCAGAAGCACTACAGCTTTTTCAACATTCTCTCTTGCATAAAGCCCACTGGGCCCTCCTTAACCTGTCCTTAATTAAGAACAGTTAACTGCAGTGGATCTTGCACTTTAGTAAAGAGTGACTCCTGAAGTAGTATAAATTCCTAATTGAAATCTCACGATCTTTGGAACAATGCTAACTTTTAAATGAGCCCTAAAACCAATACAGTTATTGTTCTGCTTGAACCAGTTTTAATAATGTGTAATGTATGAGACCTCCAGTTTCAGCTTTATATTCTGCATTGTTCTCTTTAGAGTTTTAATAGGATTTTATGTTGTTTTAATTAATTGAACAGCATGTTATGAAACTGATGTACCAATTATTTTTCCCAAGACATCAAAGATGTTACCAACAAAAAAGTGAAATGTCAGAACTTATTTTTAAAAGAAACAAGATTGCAAAAATTATTTGTGACAGAAGGAATCAGGATAATGTATAGAACCAAAATAGTTTCTTTTAATTATAAAATGCTCTTACTTTTTATTTAAAAGGATTTGGAAGAGGATTGCATAAGTTTGTGTACTTGATAAAGGGTGAAAGTATATATGAATTCTATAGGTGGTAAAAAATGAGATGTTACATGTTGGTGCATTGAAACCTTAGATCCTTTTATGTGAAGCAAACATACAGTCTTGTATGTACAAATAATTTTTCTTCTGGTAATGATCATTTATAATTAACAAATCTCACGTATATTTCACTATGGGTTGGTGACAGAAAAAAAAACACTTTATCCTTTCTTCTTTTGCAAGATTTTTTTCTCCAGGCTTTGAGGCAGTTGTGCAGTTCAGCCTTTCTGGCTGCTTGTTGTAAGAGAAAATCAGTATTAATCTGAAGTACTGGGAAGTCAATGGAACTAGTAGAGGTAGATGCTCTCCAAATTATCCAGCAGGACTTTCAAAACTTACCTGAGTAACTGAGTGGAAGTAAATGTTCCTGCAGAGGATGGTGCTGCCCTTGTGCTGCTACTGTTTGGCAAATAGGAAGTTTTACATTCAGAAAACTGTGTGACTGCATGCACATTTATGCTATTTTCCTCCTACTCACCCAACTCTCAAATATGGAGTTTTCAAAGGTAGATATATAAGCCCAGTCTTAGACATGTCAGTAGAGGTGCCTAATTTTCTGACATACAGAACACTCGCAACTCCCACTTTAAAGATTATACTTTGTTTGTTTTGTTGCATTTGCTTACCTGAAAGGTAGTATTGTCTATGGTAATAAAATAAATATTACCATACAATAAAAGTTCTTCATTGCTGTGGCTACTAGGAATTTTTCTGCCTTAGTGTAAGCTCAGACTAACATGATATTTCTTTCTAATTAGGATTTCCATCCTAGATATAGCTACAAGACAAATAGACAAACAGTAAAAATAACAATTTCCATTAAAGTTACTATTACCAGAATAGTTTATACTTCTCTAATCTAATGGCCAGGATTTGGCTGGATCAAATCCTAGGTGAAGCTATCTCTATAAATATAGAATACTTTGTATGTTTAAACATTGATTTCTTTATTTTATCTATTTATTTGTATTTTCATTACATGTAAATTAAAGTAGTCATTCAGGGTTTTTCTCAGTCTTCAAGAAAAACAGCAAGAAATCCATAAACTCCTCTAAAACAAATGGAATTATGTAATAACTTATATTTAATTATAGTTGAATGAAAATTGCTAGAAGTCTAATAAAAAATGTTTGATTATTTCCCTGTGAACAAGGGAGAAATATAAGGCCTTGTGCTATGTCTGAAAAGCCAGTCCTGTCAATGAGGATCTGCACAATAAAGACTTAAGCATGTGTTCAAATGATTGGATTGATGCTCTTAAGAGTTACTACTCCATAGCTGAGGCAGCTCACTGTTAATGAAATGGAAGAAGCCCACACCGTATTTTCACAGTTGCTGTCTGTCAGCAAGAGATGGCTACATCCTTAAATGTACCATTTAATCTCTTGCAATCTGAAAATAACCTGAATTCAAGGTTGTTTTGCCTGTTTATAAAGATAATCTTTTTCTGAAGACAAGGTCCAATTTGCTAAATAAAATTTTTTTGTCTTCTTTTAGATGTAAGAAGCTTTTAAATGTGAATTTTGGTCCCTTCTTAATTCTAGGACTTGTAGAATGTAAACCATAGTAGTGATAGATGCAATTTACACAGATTGTTTTCTGCAGAGCAAAGTTATGCTTCTAACTTCCACTCATCAACATTTGATTCTCTCCTAGAGAACTAACACTTATACTTTGTTATCTTGAAAAATGTGTTGGGAACCTAGAAACGCCTTAATGATATTCATAAGCTTATCTTTCCAATAGAAAAGACCTTTTTATCTTTCTTTTTAATCAAGTTATTAGCATGAAACTCAGAGATGTAATCATACCAGACTGGAATTGGGGTCATGCCATAGGCTAGCTGAATAGGAGTCTTCATGGCATGATGATGTATAGCCATTTCACAACAATGCTTTTAACTCAATAAGTTTGCCCTTTAATTACATTTTAAATCTCATTTGAGAAGTTTTTATCATTATGTAAATTGCTCAGTAAATGCTCTCATTCTTAGACTCAATAAACATTCTGCTTATGGACTGGGAGAACAAATTATTTAAAATCTTGACGGAGAGACCAAGAGGTTCTTTCCCACTTTGTTCATTGCGACAGAGCTTGGTTGTGTTAGCTAAGGTGGTCTATATGATAACAAAAAAGTTATAATCCTCACTGTTAGATTCTTACTGTTAGATTGTTTGGAAACAAAATAGGTCCCAAAATCTTATCTCAATTAGTTGTATTTTGTTCTGGGGAAAAAAAAAAAAAAGAAAAAAAAAGGAAAAAAGACCAAACACACAAAACTCAACAACCAGTAGCACTATGACATTTGAAAGAGGGAGCTCTAGTTGGACCAGTAGTGTCTTGCAAAGCAGTGTTTGTTCCATCATTAATCTAAATCACAGTATTTTCAATCCAGAACAAGTGATTTATTTCATGGGTTTTTTGTTGTTGTTTTTTTTTTAAATACATTTATTTATGTTCAAATACTTTGAAGATAATGACTAGCTCACAAGGACAGACTATCATAAAAATAGTGCAAGCTGGCCTTCTATCACCAGAAACAAAAGAAATAGATCAAGAGCATCTTGCACTGAGTCTACCACTCGTGTGCTTAAAATTCATTTGACTTGCTGTGCTGTAGCCATTAATTCCACATCTCCAAAACTGTATCACCCACAAAACCATTCCTCTATCTAGCAGACAGAAGAATAAGCCTTGATCCTGGAAGAGGTGCCATGTGCATAGGTCTTTGTAACTCCAAAGGCTGCTAGAGTCTGCAGGAGTATTTTAAAAAAAGTCTCAAACTCTCTGAACCTTCACACAGAGTTTGATGCTTTGGGCAGAATCAGAGATTTGCAGGAGTTTAGGTGTAATTAAATAAAAACAAGAAGGATGTTTAATTTGAAGGACGATTGCATCATTCATGCTTTCTGTACAGTATACTAATTTAATCTATTTAAAAGTTCAACTAACTATACAGAGAAAGATTATATAGGTGTAGTATCTTTGTTTTCAGTAATTTTATGCTAGCTTTTCTAGCTATTTCAGCGTTCGTATTATAGAAGCAGTTCTGTAAAGTATAGTACTTCTGAGCTATGTATAGCCACACGGGTATTACTTGCAAATGCTTTGGGTACATGTATGTACTTACACAGACTGACTTTTTTTTTTTTTTTTTGCTTACTGTCAGTAAAGATAATTTTTTTCCTTTATGTTGATTTCATTTAATTAGATGGTGCTGTCCTTAGTTTTGTCAGCCCTCATATCTCAATTAATGACATTTATTTTGTTATTTTGTTAGTAACTTTGTACAGTACCTAGAGAACGTAAAATGCTTCATTGGAAATTAAAAGCACAATTCCAAGGACAGAACTGATTTTGTAAAGGAGGATTTAAGTGCTTTAATTTCTTTAAATTATTACATAATTAACTTTTGTTTCTACCTTGTATAAAAGATAAATGTTTTGTCAGTTGTGCTGCATTAATTTCCATGTCTGAATCTGACTCATGTATAGTCTAACTAGTGTAACTAATTCATTCTTTCTAGGGCTTCATTTTACTTCCAGCCTACCAGTTTCTCTCTGACATATTGCCCAAATAATAGCAGATTTTGCCATGTGTCATGTCCTTTATATGTCATGCCTATATATTAAACGTGGGAAATGACACTGATTAATTATTTCTGATAAAGTATCTCAAACTGTATTGAATTCTTACAATTCCGCTATGTGGAGTCTGACAGGACTTTGCATACACTAGTTTTCACAGCAGTGGCCCCGCTGAATTTTCATAGAGTCATAGAATGGTTTGGGTTGGAAGGGAACTTAAAGATCATCTGGTTCCAAACGCAGAGCCACAGCTAAATTTCCCTTACCCACCAAGAGGATTAGGGCAGTGAGGATGTGTGCTCCTATTAAGAATGCTAGCAGTAGTTCCAAGGAGGAGAACTGAGTTTGGGAAGTGAGAAATACATCCGTCTCCTAGCTTTATGGCTGTATTGGATGTACTGTCTTACAGCTTTAGTGTAATTCTCCCCTAAAGCATTCATAGAGGTTTTAATGTCTCAGGACAAAAGCAAAACAGCCAGAGCAAATTTCCTCACCCTGTTCTGCCCAGGCAGATTGTTTCTCTCCAGACAAGTTTATTTCATCTCTTTATCATTCTTAGTTCTGTGACTTAAATCTAGACCTATTCTATATAGTATGACTTATTCTATATAGTATAATAATGTAAATACACATTTTTAAATGTGTAGAAGCCTATAATAGGTATTCAGCAAGGGTTTTGTGCACAAATATCATGGTACCTTTTATCATCTAACAATATATTTCATCTTAATAATGGAGGATTTCACTCTGACACTCTTAGGCAAATCTACCCTAGATGGGGTTGCAGTTCTTTCTGAGCAGTTCAGCTCACTCTAAGCAGTAACTTGTGATCAAAAAGATGTGGGTTTGAAAATTAACTTGGGCTAATAACCAATACTCATTAATGAGTTACTGTAGCTAAAGTATTCTTTCATTATTTGTTTTTCATTTTGCTACCTGCTTTTTTTAAGGGAATCTATTTTCATACTGTCTCAGTAATAACCACTACAGCAAAAATGCAGTGTGCAGAGACAATTTACGTCCAACTGTCACTCAGTAGAATTATACCAGGATTGATTTTTCATCCTCTGCAGTTCCTCCATGTGTTTGAACACATTGGAAAAAAATGAAAATGTAGTAAATAGTCTATATTTAATCTGTATTCTATGCTTCTTGGTATGATGAGTAATGACAGCATACTTTTGCAAATATCTTAGCAGTTTATGAGATTAAATAGATCTTCCTGCTTTATTTTTGTCAAGAAAAATAATCTAGTTTATATTGATCTTTCACTTATATTTTTGAAACATGGAAATTACTTATTTCAAAAAACAGTCACAAAGGAAGGATCTGAAATGCACCAACCAAAATGGAGTAAATACCCTCGCTGTTGTCTTGCTGCTTTGTCAGTGTAAGTTTCCTGCATAGCTGGAATAAACTACTTCTTGGAGCATTAGAAGATGTGCCATTTACTCAGGTAATTTGAAGTAAGGAAAACCACATCTTGAATACTAAGCTTTCGATACTTCACTTCTCACGTTTGTTGCCCATTTAACTAACTGTCCAGATTTATTGTGATACTATATAGTATTCTGAAATAAAAAAGGATATAGCTTGATTTTATTTTCAGAAATACAAATGTGTCAAGATAAAAGAACGGAATGTGCAGACTATGAGAGACTTTTTCTAAAACCAAGAAAAATGTGCAAGTGCATTTTTTTTTAATTTTGTGTTATAAAATGCTCTGAGAGTATGTGTGGTAAAACACCAAGAGGGCGTAGATTTGACAACTTCCTACTGTAAATAATTATTCAATGTACATGTTTCATGGCACGTGTTCTTGCTGAGAAAAAGGCAGCTGTTTCCATCACCACCCTAAAAACTAAGCCTTTTGTGCAACAGGTAATGTGTATGATAATTCTTTTGTTCAACAATAGAGTTATCAGGTTTTAAATGTGGAGGGCCTTAGAAGTATACAGACATTAACAGTGAACATTTTTACTGTGAACTTATCCTTTCTTACATACTGTTTTGGCTGTTTACATCAGGTTTGTGATACTTAACCTAGCTTGAATAAAACCAAATGCATAAATGAAGTTAAAAGAACTTGGTAATAGAGTATTCTTCAGTCAAGCAAACAAAAATAAAATATCACAGTTGGAAGCTGAAGCTAGCAACATTCAGACTTGAAATAAAGTATAAATTTTCAAGTAAAAGCTTCATACCTGAAGGTTTATACATGGTTATGTACCTTAATGGCGGCATTTTTTAAAATCTGAATTGACTATTTAACATCAATAAATAAATAACGGTATTTATAATACAGTTGCATTCTGCAGAATTACCTCAAATGTATTCCAAACTATGCCTAACTACTTTAATGCTAGGATGACCATAGATAAAGTAAAATAGTTGGATAAGAACTCCTATACTGAACCAAAGACCTTCCTAGCCCTCCTTGAAATTGCTCCAAATACAGTTCTAGTTGTTAGCGTGCAAGAAATAGGTATCCGGCAAAGGACGGCAAATGACATTTGGAACAACACTAGGAGAACAGGGACAATGTACTCATGATTCAGTGCAGCTAACGTTGCACTTAAAATATCAAATAAAACCAATTCAATTAGGAACACACCAAGTGGGCAAGTTGTGTGCTCCCTTCCTTCAAAGTCATTCTTCTAAAGAAAATTACAACACGTTTCCACTGGGGGCTATCTGTGATGCTCAGTTAGCACTAGGTCTTGCTCTCAAATGCCATAAATCATTTCCTTTCTCACACTTCTTCCCCAGCACTCCCATTTCATGTGGCAAGAAACCACCACCAGAAATCTTAGTGCCCAAACATCCCAGGAAAAAATGATGAGTTTTATTCACTGGGTCATTTTCTTTGTTTCTTTGTGTGCTTCTTTGTTTGAAAGTAAAAGTGCTTTTGTGCATATGTAGCTACATATAGAGTACATGTGTGCTCATGTATGTATGTGTTGAAATTATTTTTATTTTTATTTTATTTTTGTTATATTTAAAGAGCTTGATTCAACCACTGTTCACTGCAAACGAATCTCTGACTTTGAGAAGCTGCAGCATGCAAACATCTTGGAGAAGGGCAGCCAACGTACAAAGGCTGCATTGAGTGTGTGGGCAGGCAGGAATGCTGGTACCAGGCAGCTCTCTAAAGAATGTTCTTTTGGCAGAAACAGCCATACTAAAAATGAGGGGGAAAAATGAATTCAAAATGTAGAACTGGCCTGCAGTTACGAAGTGATAAGAAAAGTTGGCTGTTCAACATGAGCTGCCAGTTGCATATTCTAAGTCCTTGCTATTCTCAGGCCCTCCTACAGCCATGGCCCTGACCACTGTTTTGATATAGCACAAAGTGGCTGTTTATTGCTATTGACTGCTGAGGCCTGTGCTCCGAAATGCGTTCTGTCAACAGAATGTAAGTGATCTTGGCATTTTAAAGCTTGGCTGCTGCAGACGCGTAGATTTCTTGGAATTGCCATGCAGCAAGACCGGTGTTGCAGTCCCCAGCTCAAACTGAAAATGTTGCACAGGAAGACGTATCATGTGAAGGTCAGATTTACCTGAGATCCTGAGGGTTTTGTGGGTTTTTTTCTCCTTTGTCAGCACAGTAAATATATGTTGTCCTTGCTTTGTTGCTTGTCAGAGGCTAGACTTTTAACTATCTAAGTTTTTTTTCAGTGTGCTCTGTATGAACAAAAAGTTATCATTCAATGCAAATCGCCTTCACATGAAAGGGAAATATAGCTGTGTGTACAGTACATGATATTGCTGTAAAAGGAGTAATCAATATCTGTGCTAGCTCTGAGGATCTTTCTACTCTTTTGAGAAGTGATAGTTTCTGTGATTTTGTAAGGAATCACACATACTGTTTTCTACTGCTTCCATAGGAACTACAGGCAGAAATTGATGCTCATACTGACATCTTCCACAACCTGGATGAAAACGGGCAGAAAATCCTGAGGTCCCTGGAAGGCTCTGAGGATGCAGCCTTATTGCAGAGACGTCTGGACAACATGAACTTCAGATGGAGTGAGCTGAGGAAGAAATCTCTAAACATTAGGTAGGATCTGAATGTAAGCAAAAGCCTACAGGTGGTGTGTAAGGTGGACTGCTGTGTTTTGCCAGTGAAACTGTTTAATTTTGTTACTGATAGCACTATTTCTGTCAATTTTTGGAATTATTTGGGCTATTATGAATGTTGGCTTAACTTTGTGAGAATGATTAGGTTTTTTGGTGTGAAAATGATAGTAGGGGATTAGGATTTGAGGCATATGATGAGGTTTTGTAATTACAGAAGGGGAGATTAGCATGTTTAAACAGTAACTACCCCCTCTGAATGTAAGCTTTTTCAAGAGCTGGGTGTGACTTATCAATGTCATGAAAGAAAGTGATTAAAAAACCTGTATTTATGATAAGCTTTATTTCTAAGGCTGCTATTTCCAGTGCAAAACTAAGAATAGCCTTGCAAATGAGAAGACACATTATTTAAGATCCGTTGTCTGGAGGGTGGACAGAATTACCAAATGAAATCCAAGGGTAAAAGGAAATCCATAGTCGTGTCACAGGAGGAAAAACTTCTCCTAGCAAGGAAAACTATAATAAACAGTAATGTTACAAAAGATGAAGCGGAGGTACAGGCTGCAATGAGCTGAAGATTGCTTTTCAAAAGAAATTATCCAGGAAGCTTCCCTTCAGAAATATGATTTTTACAATAGGAACACAGCTCTGTTGCATTCAGACTCGGGCATTTCTTAATTTGCTTGCTTGCTTTGTGTTGGTGGTAGTTCAGAGGGCAGCAAAAGCCAGAAATGCATTATTTTTCAAAGTAATGTATGAAATATTAGGTTTTTTCAGCTCAGGCCCTGAGGGAGGTCAATCTGTGTAATGACAAAAGCCATCTTCATAACATCAATCATTAAAAATAAATTAAGGATGTGAGGTTGAAAAGATATTAGTAGCTTAAAAAGAAAGGCAAATTCCTCCTTTTTTTTTTTTTTTTTTTTTTTTTTTTGAGGAGCAAAAGAAGAGGGATATAACCCTTCAAGATCTCTCTGAGATTTTTTTTCTTCTTTAACCCATGAACTTGCCCAAATGCAGCGATGTTTGAGATAAGAAAAATAGTCACTTGGCCAAATATCAGTAATTAAATATACGGGGCTTTCTGTCTTTGACTCTTTGCAGTTCAATGTATTGCTGCCATTAATCAAGTCAGAAATAGTAGCCCTAGTTGTAACACTGTGCTTCTTGCCTTCAACATTCAAAGCAATAGACCTCCTCTCTAAAATATTTGCTTTCAATAAAAGGCTCAAGGTGTTCAATAGCTTATTGATTAGGATAAGAAACAATTCTTAACTTCTAAGACGTTCAATTTAAATGTTGCTGGCCACTAGCCTGAATGAACAGGCTACTCTCAGTCTCCCTGCTTGGAGCTATTTCTTTTCATCACACACTATGGAATGGATTTCACCATAACTAGCAATGCTTACACGAAAGAGGTATAAGAGCAGAAATATGAAATGTCCCCCAGGCAGAAGTTCCACAAGTCTCCTTATTTAGCATAAGTTTTAGACTGCTGAAACAGAAGACCAATGCTGTAGCTTGGCTTAGGTGGGCATTCTTTTCTAAAACCATTACATAAAACATATGGTAGATATCAAGAGAAGCCAAGTTCACTTACTTTTTTACTTTTCATTAATCCTGATAAGCCAGTACAGTTTATCCTAATAAACTCTTTCTTATAAAGAAGTAATTTTGAAAAACTTTTTTCCTATTATTTATTTTATCTGCATGTGCTTGAACACAGTTAAAGTATATGAGTGTGTGCACATAATGTACATATGTGAACATATATTCCCGAAGCTGAAAGAAGGGTAGAGCAGGATGGGTTCAGGGAAACCTGTTCACCAAACTGGAGAAGGTCAGAGCACAGCAGCACTAACAAAACCAGTTTGGGTCACCCTTTTGTGCACTTTTTCCATATAAAGCCAGATTGGGGTAGCAGGGAAGAAATGAGGACCCTAAGTATTTGCCTCCAGTTGCTGCCTTGTCTGGGGGAGGTGGAAGCTTGATGAGATGAACGTGGGAGACAGGAGTTAACCTGACTCAGAAATTTGGCTCCTTGACTGCATCCCCTCCAAAAAAGCCCTGTCATCCTTGCTCTAGTTGTTGTCTTCTGCAACTCCCCATACAACATCCCTGCTCCTCTCCCCCCTCACTGCTTTCAAAGGCATCCTGGGGCTTTCTCAGCCCTCACTGCCTGCAGTGCTGGCCTCCTCCAGCAGCCCGTGCTGGGAGGCAGTTTTGCCCCAGCCCACAGCTGCCCTGTGAGAGGAGAGATCAAAAGACAGCATAGGTATCCCTCCCCCATAGCCTTTAAGTTTGAAAAAGGAGCAATTTTTCCATCAGCTCACATACCAGAGCAGATAAGCTTTCTGTCAGCCTATGGCTAATCTGTCTTTTTCCTTGCCACTCCAATTACCAGGTGTAAGAGGTTAGAAAGAAGACGGGATCCATAGAGCATTTCAAAGAAATACAACTGTACTTACCTCCAGCAATTTCTCATTTACATATCCAAACCAAGTAGTAAGATCTGCAAAACACTGAGTCCATATTTATCACATTTTTTTAAGGACCATTCCATATAAGGGATAGGAGTAGAATTTTCACTGTCAGAAAACCAGTGATTTTATGTGCAATCACTGAAGAAGAAGAAAAATGGTATGTGAATAAAGCTGGAAGTTACACAGAAAATATTTGAAATAAAAGAAAATCTGTCTTTATTTTCCAGTGCATTTTATCACATTACTATTACGTAATACTGCTTTTGATTTTAATTACTAAGAGGAATTCTTATGTTACCTGGAAGTGAATTAGGAATTTCATTCCAATCAGAAATTAAAAAATAACATATTTATAAGTGTAGAGAGACAAACTTTTAGTGTGCTTTGTCTATGGTATAAACAAATTTGAAGATTTGATGAGTCCAGTGATGTTTCAGTCACATATTTTCCCTCCACAGAAAAACAGTTGCTGAAAACTAGTAGCTCAATACTTGATGCCAGTATTAAAAAACACATCTACATACACACATACACAGAGGAAATATTTAGAAAATATTCTTATGGTTGAGACCTTGTTCGCATGAAGTAGTATTCCATCTTTTAATTTTTCCAGTGTTTCAACTGATTTCATTTACACCTGTTCAAATGACACAGACATTTGGGTAGTGTAAGGGGATTCTATTGGCTTTAACAATTTCCTCATGACTTTTTTGGATGTCGTTGGTTCTCTTAAAGGTGAGCAAACATATGAATCTTGTGTGAATTTGAATGGTTTTTGTAGTGGTTTACAGGAATGCTTGCTCTTCTCTGAGTTGAAAACTTCTCTATACATTTTAGTTAATTAGTCTCCTAGTAATCCAGAGGAAAACAAAACAACAACAACAAAAAAAAAAAGATGCGAAAAGAACGGATGTTTCAGGCCAGGACTGTGAAACTAAATTTAAATCAGTGTTGCCAGAATCTAATTCAAAGCTACTGAAGCTATTTAAAAATCATTAAGTTAATGAAACACTAGGATCTTTCTCAGTAAATAAGTTTGTACAATTTGGTTTTTATTTTCACTGTGTCTGAATATATCTGATATTTAACACATGCTTTCAGATCCCATTTGGAAGCCAGTACAGACCAGTGGAAGCGTCTGCATCTCTCTCTTCAGGAACTTTTGGCATGGCTGCAGTTGAAGGAGGATGAATTAAAACAGCAAGCACCCATTGGTGGAGATCTTCCCTCTGTGCAGAAACAGAATGATATTCACAGGGTATGATTTTTTTAAACGATCTTTTGGTGATTGCTTTTTGTTTTGCAGGTTAGTGCTGCATGAAATGGTCCTTGTTGCAAAAAATAAGATACTCTTTAAAATACATTTTAGAGACAATGAAAACTGAACTTCTTACATGAGAGTACTAGCTACAATTTTCATACACAGCTTAGAAAATCAGCCTTTTGGGGAAGGGAGTATTTACTACCAGATACTTGGCTTTTTTTAAAAGCAACACAGCATTTTCATAGACCTATCATAGACAGTCAGTTTCCATAGCTAGAACAAATACTAACGTAGTCTTACTTGAGAATTAAATAAGTAGTTCTGAAACCCCATTTTGCTATTGATTTTTGGGAATGTTTGTGAAAAGAGTAGCTAATATCAGACCTAATGCACAACTGTGTGCATAATGAACTGACTGTAACTGTATGTAGCTCATACTAGTTTCATCAGGCAATCTTTATGGAAACGATAATGGATAATATGGATGACTGTTCTAGACTATGCTTTGTAGTAAAAAGGAACCTACATCCAACACTTGTATAGGATATTTTAAACCCACGAAATGAACCACCCCCAAAATAACACAGTATTACTGAATAATTCTTCATACAAAGATTCATGTGGTTTTTTTGTGGTAAAGGTATGCTTGAAGTATGTTTCCTTTGTTGACTCAAGTTCACAGCTGTCTGATGTTAACCAATGTCTGCTTTCAAGTAAACAACTTTTAATTTGCTATACCATTGAAGTCTATTCAGGTCAGAATGTGAAATCACAGTTCTAGTAGCTCAGTGGTACTTTTTTAGCAGTGCATAAGGAAACCCATCAGGAAACTAGTGTCCTGCTAAAATAAAGCTGAAGAGTCGATGAATGAAGCAGTAAATGGGGAGAAACCGTTGTTCTGAAGAGAGGGAATATGGAACCATGTGAAAGGTAACAGGTATAGCACACCCAACTTCAGCAACTCCTATTCCTATATCACTTATGAACTCCATAAAATCCTGTCTAGCCTTATCATAAGATTTCTTCTGAAAACTTTAATCTGGGAAGCACCAGTTAATAACAGATGTCCATAGTAGAAAACAGATCTTAACACACTAGGACAGATCCTGATTCAGTAAGAAGATGGTAATGCAGTGTCAGGTTTTGGGTTTTTTTTACAAAGAACAGTATAAGATCAAGGGCAAGGAACCTTATTGATACAAAGAAATTGTCGTCTCATGTTTAAAAGGTAAATGTATGTAGTGATTGGAATAAACCATAGAAGTATTTATACTATGACATTTCTCCACTGTACACTATTCCATTTCTTGGAATTAACTTGGATGTATTATTCTAGCTCTCTTTGTCCACATGTCTTTAGTTAAAATAATGACAATGTGCTTTTTCCTCCTGTTTGGTGACCAAGTATATTTCAGCATCACATCTAAAAAGTTATTTCGAACAAATGTGTTTTCTATTGAATAATTTAAATTGTCAGTCAGACAGCTTGATACTGTGAGAATATTCCAAAACCAGTGATCATCCTCACAAAACATTGCACTGCATATATACAGCTTTCAGTTTGTGAAACTTGACACAAAAGATATTTTTGCTGAAGTTCCTAAATCTCTGATTTTATTGCTGAATGGAGAAATGTGAAGTGGTACCGTAAAATGAAATTGGATCTGGAATACCTGTGTTTTCTCCATTCATCAAGTAGCTGTATTACAAATATTGCTCTAATAGATTGTTCTGCCTCATACTGAAGGACACATTTGAGAACAAATAGTGAGAAGATCAAGTTTAGAAAGAGAACATGACATATCTTGCTGCTTTAAGGGAGTTTGTGAGAAGTCTGGAAATATCCTACACAACCAGGCTTGGCTTTTGGCATAGGCAAATAGGCATTTGCCTACAGTACCAGACTGATGGGAGATAGTGACAATATGGTTTCTCAAGGGC
>KZ507015.1:1693-26628 GCA_002844005.1 Limosa lapponica baueri | reverse complement strand
GTCGAGAAATGGCATGACAAATGCAAACACAATTTTATGTCTGAATCCTTTTTTTAAAGTGGTGTTACAAGCTGATTTTATTTTTTTCGCCTTAAGAATGTAATTTAAAGAAAAACAAACATATTTAACCTTTCTATCTTTTAGAAGGCCATCTGTAATACCTCGTACATTCATAGCAGAGATGAAAAGAAGTGGATTCTTATCATTAGAATGCTCCTAGTTGCCAAGATTGGCTTTAAAAATTTTAAGAGTAGGATTCAGATGAAAATTTCAAATGCTTGAATTTATGTCAGAGGAGAGCTCGAACTGAACTGAGAAAAGAGATATCCATGCAGTCAAAATCATTGTTGTGTTATAAATGTGAGGTGCTTTTTAGACAAGGCAATTTGGAATTTATCCCAAATACACCCACATAACCGCTATTCTTCTGGACTTAACATATATGTGTAGTGGGTCATTTTGTTGATTTTTGGCATCTGAAGAAATTGTTTCTATGCCAAAGTCTTAGAAAATGTGTCTTGGGGGGGTGGATGTGGGCTAGGCAATGATAAAATATACTTCTGTTCAACGAAACATTATTTTATTATCTTGCAATTTTATTTGGTTTACTAAGTGTCATAATAATGTTTTATTGAAAGCATATTAATAACTGTGTACATGTTACTGTTAATCTCTATTAAGCAATTTAGACATCATGCAGATAACCTGCTTATTTTTTCATTCTTTTAAGAGTTTCCACATCTTCTGTGTAGTGGTTGTATTAGCAGCATAAAAAGTATTTATGAATATATAACTTAATTATTAACAATTCCCTGGAAACTCTTTCACATGAGATCTATAGCAACAGTGCCTAAGAAGGACTAGAATTCCTGCTTGAAAACACTAACCTTTTCTGGTAGCACATTTGATATCTACTTTTCAAAATTGAGGTCAAATCCCATTTTTAAAAAGCATTCTGGTTGGGAAACATCTTGAATTAATTAAACTGCACTCTTTCTCTTTAAAATTCATTAAAAGCAAAAATATCTGCTTTTCTAATAACAGAGATGAATGTTAGTTTTACTAATGGAACTCTCTTCTCATTATATTTTCATCTTTCAATTTAAACAATATGTGTTTCTCCATCTAAGACATTTTAGGACATCCATGAGGAGGTAGCGGAGGTCTGAGATAAGCTGATCAATATATGCATTATTAAAATAGTGGACAGAATGCCATTACTGCTGTAGTGTTGATGACAAATAGAGATGCTTAAATAAAGTAGTTTACTTGTTTTTCTGTCAGGTCATACATTATGCACATTCGATTTCCTCTACAGTCACCACAAAGTGTGGAAGAAGTTAAGGAACTCGATGGAATTAGCCTGAAATCATTAGCTGTAAATTAGACATTCATTTAGGCTAATTCTGCTCTCAATGATGGTCTGCTTATTATAAAGATGTATTTGTCAGAGCTCTGGATAGATAAACTCTTTTTCTTTTATTTTTTTTTCCTCCAAAAATAACAGAAATTGTCACCTATTGCTACTTATGATTTTTATTGGTAGTGTATACATATTTCACAACACAACTTTAATCAGAAAATCTGGCTTTATCTTCATACAGTAAGAACATTTTTTGCAATGGGATAGCATGAAATGAGCATTCATTATTTTTAGTGCTGTTCTGTGCTACTGCTTCAGTCTCATGGTTTTTTCATTCTCTTCTTTTTAAATTTGTTATACTGAAATATATTTTAACTCACTCGGTAGAAGTCTGCTAATCAAAACTAGGGAAGGCAAGAATTGTAAATATGTCTTGTACTGTGTACTTTTCTAAAACTCAGGATTTACAGACTATAATCGCATCCACCAGCTCCCACATCCAGAATGGAAAAGTAAGAAAAGAAAATATTTAACACATTGTCTCACCATTTTCCTTTAATAAAAGAGAAAGAAACTCTTTCTGCTTGTGTCTAAATACAAAATATAGGAAGTAAAAGAGTTTCCATTAGCATTTCTCTATTGTTTTGAGAAGATAGATACAATGATTCCTGCTCGTGCACTTTTTTGGAATGCACTATGCATATCTGATTATGTTGTCCTTGTTCTGTTGCACAAGAGATATTGGAGGAATGTGGCTTTAACCCTCTTTTGGAAATATAACGCCACTAGGTGTATTTGATTGGTATGGTTTTATGCAAAAGGAGTACAAACTGAAAGAAGGCATTTCGTGTCCTTATTGTTTGCACACGTACACAGCTATGGTTGACCTGACTACAGCAGCAGTACTATTCCTTCCCAGATACAAAGCTCAAATCCCAGCTCAAAGGCATTTCTGGCTTTTTAAATATCCTCTAAGTTGGTGTAATTGTGTGCTCCCCTGGAATACCTGTGACTCCTTCCTGCCCTTGGCGTGTGTGGACAGAACAGACCTTTGTGCATGTGCCTTCTGTTTTATTGGTTTGCGGCATATACATTTCTGAGAAATAATTTCGCTTTGGTGATCTTTATAAAGCATATTATATCTTTAAGCTGTTTTACAGTTGTAATGTTTAAAAAATGAGTATGACTGTTGATGTCACTTTTAACACTATCAGATGAGAGCAAAGCACACAGTCCATGGGGGAACATTTTAAGTTATGCTACCTGCTGGCCTACTTGAGTTGCAGACCTGCCACACTCTAGTGGGACAGAATGATGTAACGTAAGGTGAGCATGAAGGCGAATTAAAGGAATAAATTTTTCCTCATTTGGAGCATGAAAAAGGCTTATTATATTTCCTTTTTCCGTTGTACTTCATGCAAAAGTCAAGTGTGAATTATAAAAATTTCTAAACCTAAAAATGTCTAAGTTAAAGAGTTATAACCCTGAAGTAACCCCACTCAGTTTTTATGCAGAGCAATATCCAATAGTAGGTTACTTGTTAATATACAGTACTCTTCTATATTTGTGAAAATCAGTGTTGATTCTTTGGGGTCTACAGGATTGTTTAAAACATTTATCACAGATATTAATCAAATAATACATTCCCCTATGATAACAGATAGACTCTGTGAAAGGATGCCAGTGCCATTGATGTCCATGACAAAAAATTATCATTTTTTAGTTTGTTGTTTCCTTTAGGAAAGCACACTTTGCTAAAGGGTTTTCCTGATTCACGATTGCAAACCTAATGGTCAGTTCTTGACCACTTAATAAGAAGTTTAGTTAAATATTTATAGGAGAATAATGTAGTTATTTCCTTAAGTTTACTTTCCTGAAATGTATTAAAATTTTTTTACCTCTGAGTGCTCATATTATAAACTGCAGGTATGATTCTCATTATTAGTTCTGCCTGTACAAAGCATTTCATATCAAATATAATTTGAAGTGTAATGAACTTTTTAATATTGAATTTGTAATATTTCATAAGTTTACAAGAAACCTAAATTTTGTTTAATAATTAATATAACTGAAATGGTGAATTTATTATGTAAGAAGCCTATATAATGCCCATGTTATAAAAATAATTTTTCCTGGAGCAAAATATCTGTTTACACTCACGACACATGGTTCTCCTTTTTGTAGTATTATGTTTTGTGTTACACTACGCTATAATTATCTACATATTTTACCTCTATGCCACTTGAAAACAATATGTGTTCAGTGTTGTTTCAGAAATAGAGAGTAAAATGTTGAAATAAAACAGTTGTAAGGACCATTTAGAAAGATTCAGTACAATATGTTGAAGACTTAATACAGCATGCAACCCATGGGCCAGGTTTCATCTGCATTTTTGTGTGATGAACATTTGGATTCAGATTAATGGAATCCTAAATTCTCTTTAACCAAAAAAACTCCTCAAACAAACCCCAAACAAAGAAACAAACCAAAAAATCTGAGATATGTATACTTTCTGTCACCTACCACAACTTCAAAGACTAACCTTGAGAATCTTACTTATGGTCATTTTAAAAGCAGGGAGTAGAAGAGAGACAGTAACAGAAGCTGTTACTGGAGGAAGAAAAATGCAAATAGGAAAGAGGAAGAAAAGGCAAGAAAAGAGACAGGTGCTGAAAAGCATGACAGGAAAGGAAGAAATGAGAGGGAGAAATACAGTTGATCTGAAAAGGAGCGACTGTACCACTGAGCAATATTAAACGTAAAGATATGGAAACTGATAATAAATTCTGACTAAAGCAACTAGGAATTAACTGTTTCATAAGGACTACTTTCTGCCCTTTAGTTTTTACTCATGCATGCCTACATCTAGGCTAGATTATATTACTGAATTTTCACCTTGGCCTTGATTCTACATTTCAGAAATCTCAGTTCACATAATTTTGGAAGAGATGCATCTACACCACTACTAGAAAAGAGAGTTATGATTTAGTCTATTGGATTTTTTTTTGTTTTGTTACTAATTGTTATGGGTTAATATGTCAACATATGTTGGTCCTTTTCTTTTTTTCCTTATGATATGACAGTTGCCAGCAGCAGTGGTAGCTGTAAGACATACTGGATTTTCCTTTACATTCTGGTAAATCTTGCTTTCAAGAACCATTAGCTACGCTGGTGTGGTCCAACATAGAGACAGCCGAAGACTTGTCCCTTGTAGCGAAGTTTTGGAGTTGACCCTGATGTTAAACAACAAAAGGGATCCCTCTCACAGTGAAAAATTGAACAGTAACCTTGGATACTTTGCAGCATGCTGACAGTACATTTGCTCCTTTGAATTCAATGTGATTTCAGGTTAAGCAAAAGCTGATTATCTCTTTTACATGTTTTTTTTTTTTTAGCTATTGGTGATATATGCATGGAAGCTGATGTTGAAAATTTTCTTCTTAAATTGACAAAAACAAGGGCTAGCACTCGGTATGCCATTATACATCCACTTACAATAACTTTGTTTCACCTCTCAGACTTTCAAGAGGGAGCTGAAAACAAAAGAACCTGTTATCAGGAGCGCACTTGAGACTGTGAGAATCTTCTTAGCAGAGCAGCCTGTGGAGGGACTGGAGAAGCTCTACCCAGAACCAAGAGGTAATTGAAGAACGAGCAGGTTAATAACACATTGCTGGAAAGATCAGTGATGATCAGCAACGATTAAATAAATTCTGCCAGCCACTGTGAAAGCATTCCTTTTGCACTCCAAGCTGAATGTCAGTATTCATAAACTAAGCTAAAAATACAGATGAAAGAAACCCTTAGCCATCCTTCTGAACACTGTGGCACTAAATAGACATGCATATTTATAAGCAGATTTTGAAACTGGCTTTAAACCTTCAGGACCTATCTATAACTACAGGCCTATTTGAGGTCCAAAAGCTGCAATTTAACCTAAAACTCAACTTGTAGTCTCAGTACTACAGAAGCTCCCAAATCCACTCAATTGCAGCAAAATATCCAGAATGATTAATATTTATGTATGTGCAGATTTATTTTGCTGAATCAGGACACAGTTGATAAACATTTAGCTACACCTTGCATGTTTAAAAATGCCTTTATATACTTAAATACATATTATGGTGATATGTATGGTGCAAGATTAAAATTTGTTAGGAGATTTTCAAATGAGAATACATTAATAAAATAAATTTCACAGGTGTCTTTGGTTATGAATAGTTTCTTACTGAACTTTGAACTTATCCAAATGGCAATTATTTTTCTTCTAAGATAGAATATGTCTTAAAAGCCTCTTGACTTTCACATTTAGACCTGTCTCCTGAGGAAAGGGCCCAGAATGTCACTAAACTTCTCCAAAGGCAAGCAGACGAGGTCAGAACCGAGTGGGATAAGCTGAATCTACAGTCTGCTGATTGGCAAAAGAAGATAGATGATGCTCTTGAAAGACTTCAGGGCCTGCAAGACGCAATGGATGAACTGGACCTGAAACTACGCCAGGCTGAAGTGTTCAAGGGATCCTGGCAGCCAGTGGGGGATCTGCTAATTGACTCTCTGCAGGATCACTTAGAAAAAGTCAAGGTATGTGTCCATATATCAGCATTTCTGAGTATAAAATAATTACCTTGTTCATTGTATGAATTCCCAAATCAGGAATTACCTTCTGAAATGAGAAATTGATAGTTTTATATCCTAGTGATTTGTATTTTTTTTTTTAAATACATATAAAGAGTTATATAATTTCTGCAATTAAAATGGAATCAAATCAACATTGAAAAATGTATGTTGCTAACATGGGTAAACAGCACTACAGCAACATGTCAATATCCTCAGTGCACTCACTGTTAAGTCAGGAGATGCAAAGTTAACATTAAAGAAAGCAAAATAGAATAGCTAGATATGGTCAAAGTACAGAAAATTAATTTTCTACTATACGTTTTATCGTGAGTACATAATTGTGTCTATACTTGTAGAGTTTAAATAATTTAAAATATATGGGTTTGTTGTTGTTTTGTCATGATGGTGGTATTTGCTATCTGTCTTATTTGATAACTAGGCCCATAACGTAAGATAGTTAAAAAAACCCCAACAAAACAACCCTGGAAAAACTGTCATTATTTTCTATAACTTCATGCTTACCTGCTTTCAAGCACTGTTTCATAAAATCATTGCTTACTGAGAAACTCATGAGGACTTGTCTTCTTTCAGCATGACTGCCATGGCCAGACTTTATAAATACTAGCGGATTCCTTCAGCTAGAGCACAACAGAAGCAGTTGCCATTTTGATAAGAACAAAGTGCCTCTGTTTCATTCACATAAATGGGACTCATCATTCATTCTGAAAGAGACCTGAGCTGACTGTTATTTTCTCTAGTAGAACATTAGGATCTAATGAAGAGGAAATAGAATGACTAATGGCAAGAAAAAATGCCTTTAAAAATCAAATGTAGTTTATAAAAAAAATATAAATCCATGAGTTTTAATCACACAGGAAGTTTAATGAGTGTCCTGTACAAATATTATACAGGAAAAATGAAGTACCTGGTAGCTGATGAACATTTAACTGCAAAATTTTTTTATCTTCATTTAAATTCATAAATGAACAGAAGAGATCTATTTATAAATTCTAAGAAAGTGCCTTCTATTATAGTCATGGTTTTTGGTTTTTTTTCTGATTTCAAATATTCTGAACAGAAACACTGAATCCCTGATATTACTGGAAAACAAAGCAAGTCACTTAATTCTAAAGCTGCGATCGTAACTGTTAACTCCATAATTATAGCGCTGAATCCTGTTACATTTTAAAAAAAAAAATCCATCCGAGAGCACATAATGAATAATAACAGCCAAGAGAAAACAGAAATCTTAACGCTTGTGAAAATCCAGAGGGGGTATCAATTGGTAGATGTCTGCTTATTCCTTCTGAAGTCTTAATACTAGGGCCAGGCAGAAGCCAAGACTTCTGTTTCAAGATTTAAAATTAGATGCTACCACCTACTCTGATTTTTATCTCATTTGTCCCATATTTACTCAAACTATTTATGAATATAGGCTATCATAAGACCATAGGGAAAGATTATCATCTAAATGGTAAATGAAAAAAACATACAGAATATATTTAAACCCTTATAAGCTATAACCTTTCATTTCATATATGGCAATTAAAGTCTGCAGGGTGCACACACATGGTGATATTGTGCTTTCAGCACCTTCTAAGTGATCACAATTAGCTTAGGTAATATAAGAACACAGTAGGCCAAAAGCTGAATAACATTAACTGTGCAAGTAATACACTAATTGTCCCAAAATGTGCTGTCTAGAATATATGTATTGCTCTAACAAAATGTAATTACAACAGAGATACTGAAGAAAAATGCATGTACTAACTAGGCAATGTAAGCATGTTTGTGAAATTAATAACTACCAAAAAAACTACAATTGTGTCTGTAATTTGAAGACCTATAGAAAAACTGTATGGTTTTAGGGTTTGTAGGTTTTTACCTCAGTTAATCATACTTAAGACATACGTAGTTTTTCTTGGAGTGAAATATATTTTAGAAAAGTTGTAAATCAAGACCAATAATTTATGTAACCCTAAAACGGAGAATGGAAATCCTTAAAAAGTTTTCAAGTTTCATTTTTTACATGCCAACTGGCTAGACTGTAGAAACTTTGATCCGATCCTTTATATCCTTAGCATATCTACCTGAAGTGTACAAATATTTAACATATACTCACAATCCTAGCCTTAATTGCTGAGTTTAATTTTTCAAAACTAAAAAATAGGATTTAATGTAAGCATATTGTCTGTAACAGGAGCAATAAAACATAATTTAAGCACATTTTTATGTTGAACGCATTTGTTGGATGGTAAATTCATTTCTGACCCTCTCTTGATGAACTTAGATACAGCTATTATTACTATCTCAGTAATAATGATCAAATTTAGTAAGTTTTTCTTACCCCACTCCTCTATTTTGTTTAAATGAAATTCAAAGTATTGGGAAGCTATTTTTTTGTGTGTTCCATTTCCACAACTATCAAAGATGTAAGATAAAGATTCTATTTTGGCTACTTTTGTACAAGAAATTAAAGCAAATCTAGACCTTTCTACAAAATGTAATGCATGTTTATTTTCTTCACAAGATTTTAAGATCTACATAAAATAAACTTTCAATAACAGTATTATATTCGTAGTCCAGAGGAGAGCCACCAAGCTGGTGAGGGGTCTAGAGAACAAGTCATACGAGGAGAGGCTGAGGGAACTGGGCATGTTTAGTTTGGAGAAGAGGAGGCTGAGGGGAGACCTCATTGTGGGTGTTGACCTCTTCTCCCAAGGGAATAATGACAGGACCAGAGGAAATGGTCTGAAGTTGTGCCAGGGGAGGTTTAGATTAGATATTAGGAAGAATTACTTTATGGAAAGAATGGTCAGGCACTGGAACTGCCTGCCCAGGGCAGTAGTTGAGTCACCATCCCTGGAGGTATTTAGGAAACATGTAGATGTGGCACTTCAGGGCATGCTCTAGTGGCTGAGACTGTAGGGGTGTTTTGTGTGTGTATGGTTGGTCTCGGTGATCTCAGAGGTCCTTTCCAACCATGAAGATTCTGTGATTAGTAAACAAAATATTGCTTTGGAGGTCCGATGATGGGAAGACTGAAGGGGCAAGAGAAATTTCTGGTAGAGTAATCCCCCAAAATGCTGTAGGCATATGAGAATGGAAATGGAAAATGAGTTAAATCTGTTATGTAATTCCTAATGTGCAATTTTTAAAAATACCTTATAATATTCAGGACTGGGAGAATCACTGAGACATTTGACTCAACTCTACGGTTTTAGATGCCTTTGATATCTGTTATTTGGCCTGTATAAGCTGGTCAAACACATGCCTGGTTACTGTTTTCTTCTCCTTCCCCTTAGTAATTGATTCAGTTAAAGGTTAAATACTTTTCCTTTGAAAATGTTTTAATTAAAAATTAAATTTGTTGAAGAAGACATAAGTTATATAGCCTTCAGTTAAAAGTTAATTGTAAACAATATTCTTTATAAATTATCAAATTCATATATTATATGTCTCATCCTTGCTCTGTTTTTTTGTTATATGTATCACAATGATGGATGATATTACAGTGTCAGGGAGAGTACCTATTTCTCTCTGTACATCTAAGCACTCTAAGCACCTTCTGAGCAGATCTTCAAAATACTGGTCACATGCAATTGCATTTCTTGCAAATCCTTCCCCTAATCAGGATTACATTAGCCTTTTGAAACCTAAGCTGATGAATAACTTCCTAGGGAATGAGTTTACCTAGTGCCATTTGTCACTGTTCTCTTTAGCTATAGTTGCTGGAGCAATTAAGGTCGTGGCATAACGTGGAACTCGCACAAAATAACCGATCCTTGATCAGTATCAATAGATTATTATTACAGATCCATGGTCTGTACTAATGTACCAATTGGTATTCATCTCTGATACCGAGGACAAGAGATAAATAGTTTTAGAAATGACGCAAAGTAGACTACAGATGACCTAGAATCAAAATATTGTCAGACTTCTCTGCTTCTCTGTTATTCTCCCTTTTTTCTTTTCTCCTCTGAGTGATCTTATCTGCAGACTGAAATAAAACTTACTTTCTTAATAACACATATTCTCTCTCTCTCTCTTCCAAGCATACTTTTCTGTCCATTAAAATCTAAACCACCGCTTACCTGTCTTCAATTCAATTCAAGCCCAAATGAATCTGTTAAATGTCCCCTAATATCCATTGGCTTATTTTGATTTTAGCTCAGATCATATTTTAGACATGACCTGGGATTTCTACTTATCTCTGCAGCAAATTCAACAGATGCTTTCTTCTTGCAAATACTAACAATTTTTTCTCCTCATCAGAATGCCAGGAATGCTTAGGCTCACATGAGACCATCACTCAGTTTTTGTATTGTGTTTCCTAGTGTTGATATATGCAATCATACCTGCCTTATCCATTTGGTTATTTTATTCTAAGAGCCATTCCAGGAATTGGTAGCAGAACTACCTTTCCTCTCGTTCTACCCAGAAGACCCTCCTTTGCTCCATACCAACCAAAACCTTGATAATGGTTACACTGCTAGAGCAACAATCACTGCATGTCGTGCTGATACCTTCTCACTGTTTTCTTGCTTGTCTGCTGAGAAATACTAAGAGGAATGGATGCTGTTGAGTATTCAGAAGTGTTCCCTTAGGAAGTTTTAGATTTTGATACTTGTACACTCTGAAAAATTCTGTTTTAAACTAGAGGCCACTATTTTGGGACATTGTGCACAAAATTTTGTGACGGAGAAGACAATTTAATTTTAACAGTGTGGTTTATCTGTTACTAAAGGTAGTTCAGCTACTCAAAGGTGCTTCCGAAAGCACTATACTTTCTTATGGCAGTGATACTCTACCATATCGCTAGTGGCATATAACTGTTTCAGTTTTCTGTCACAGACAGACACACTGTAAATGAACAGCATGCTGTAAATGAACAGCAAAGCCTCTGGACTCCATGGGGGATATAACTCTTTTTTTTTTTAGTCTTTTTTAACCACTGCAAAAGAATAAAAAAAAAATAAATGAAGAACAGGCAGTAGTGTCTGTGTCTCTAGTTCTCTAGAGTTCTAGATCGCTAGTTCAAAATAGAGGTGTATATCTCAACAACAAGACCTGCCAAATAAAAGCTGAATTGTGTAGCCCTATTTTCAATTAACTTCATTCTGTTATAGAATTTGTTCTCCTTCATTGTCACTTAAAGAGAGTGCCTTGACTCAATGTGATTATTTTAACTGTAAAAAGTAGAACAGAGTTTAGTGACATAAGTAATTTCCTGTCAACAATTTTCATTAAAGTCTTAATCTTACTGCTTAAGAACTGTTTGTTGTTCTTGCAGGTTCACTTTTACAGTTACAAATAAAGCAATTGCATGGGAAGACTATGAATCTTGCATACAGATTATGGATTTTAATATATTTAATGTTACAAGTGTAACAAAGGCTGTAAGAATTCTTTTGTAACAGCCTATTTGCAATTTTAATACAATTTCTACTAATTATTTTCTACAAAATCATGAAATAAAAAGCAATGAGAAATTCACATGAGTACTGCATAAGTAACCCTTTTTTTTCTGAGAGGTCAGGCCTGAATTATATGCCGTTTAATTCAGAATTTCTTTGGCATAATTGGCAGTTGTAGCCAATTGTATGTTACTGACAGATGTTCACTGGGAAGTGTCCACCTGAAACTTCTTTCTAATCTGTAAACTGAACAGAGTTTGCAATTATGCATAGATCAGAAATGAATTGATCTGCTCATCATCTACTCTAAAATTACTTTCTGTATGCACTCTGTCCTTTTGTCCCTAGTCATCTCTTCTCTAAATGAGACAGAAAGTAATACAACCCCTTAGGATAATTAGCTAAATTTCAGTCATGGTCCTATGTGGCCACAGAAAGAAAAGAAATAGATTTGGCAAGGTTAAAATAACATGTTATTACAAACACTCCAACACTAAATCAGCAACCTCAATTACCGGACAATGAATGATCATAGGCAGTTTGTTAAAAAAAAAACCGACCAACCTTATATATTCTTCTGTACTTTCTTTTGGTACTGTTCAGCTACTGCTGTGCTGGAAAGAGGTATTTCAGAAAAGTGAACTCTTATAGTGCTGTTTTGAGAGAACTGTGCTGACAGCTGCTTGCAATGGAGAATGTGAGAGCAAAGCAAGTTTTTGAATTTCTAATTTGTTCTCATTCATAGAAAAAATCTAATAAATTCTTCCCAAATTATTTGAAATGTTTAAGTAATTGTTAATTTTCTATCCTTCCTGAAGAAAGAACGATTTTTGTAAGGAATTAGTAGGAATCATGTACAAGAAAATTAATGAATGACACATAAAACCAAGACAATAGTTCACATTCATCCCCTCCTAGCAATCAAGATATATACTGGACATGAAGAGATCAGTTTTAAATAAAACCATAGAAACTATGCAAGACATAATTACCTGGAAGATGTATTGAATAATCAGAATTTCCAACTAGCTAGATCTCAATAGCAGTACTAGATCCATTTAAAGCAAATTGTAATGTGATGCCTACGTTTCTGTAATTTTTTGCTAACATAAAATAAAGATATTCATTAAGTTAAACTGGCAGAGCTTATGCAGTCCAGTCTGTAAAATAAAATGGCATTACACATACAGTGACTTTTGGATCTTTTTAATTCCCCTTCTTTACTGATAGTCTCTAGCTATGTTCCTTGAAAAAACTAACAAACAAACAAACAAACAAATCAAATCCAACATTTTTTTTTTTTACATGTGAACGTCTGTATTTATATCAACAGCAAATTACTGCTATTTCGAAGTAAATTAACTTGCCTGGTATTCTGAACAAACAAACTTTTGTTCCACATGACAACACGTAATTTTTTACATTGCCTACTTATCTTCCTGCATTATTCTAAGCCCAGCCCCTTTTTGGCTTCACATTTCTAGCATGTCTAATGATGGGGTTTTTTTCATGTGCATGACTGATTGGTTTCACTGCTGCTACAGTTTGTAGCAGGCAAGCCTACAGAAGTAAGTGACCCTAAAAAATTGTTTCAGCAGTTTTAGTACTCATTGAATAGGACGTATTTTGACAGTTTACAATAAGTTCTGTGCTGGACTCTGCGACTTTTAAAAATTATTTCATGCAGAATACATATTTCCTCCTAATTCATTTTCCAGCTTTCCTAAACCCAAAAAATCATCCCTGAGAAAATGAGAGATGATCTCTGTAAACAGTTTTCATAGGTGTGAAATATTTGTAGACTACAGATTGTTCTAAGATACTGTAAAAGGAGAAGATGATCTAATAGCATTCTAGGGGACTTTAAGGTTTCAAACATCAATACAGTCAATTAAAATTTACAAAATGACAAAAAACTTTTCTGCTACTGTTTTAATTCCAATATTAACTAAAGCATCCATAGAATACATCAGAACATAATAAACTTTAATTTAAAATAAACCAAAATTGTATTTAAACTTACTGGAACACTTTGACATCCTACAGATGTCCTTATTATATAGAATATTTTTCTAAATTTAAAACTTTTTGGAGTTTGCTGTGATGAAAGCAATAGTTGAAGTTTTTTGGAATTTGGTAATGGGTCAACTTTTAGGATGTTGTAAAACATCAAAGACATTTCTGCTAACTACATTTACCTAATTGGTTGTACATCCTGGTGTCTTTTACTTTTTTTTTTCAAAGGTAGTTTCATACAACAGAGAATTTAGTAGGGTTGTTTGGTTGTCACTATTGGAGGCAAGTTTAATTTTCTAAGGTTTGTTTGAAATATGAAATTGGGTTAAAAACCATGGAGTGCTTCATCATGTAGTTGTACCAGCTAAGTTAGTTCTGCTATGCTTCTTAGCTTGCAGGAGATGAAAGTTACTCAGTTGTGTCCTGTGGTCTCTAATCTCATCTTAACAGTTTATGAATGAATTTATTTTCTCACATGAAAAGAAATATAATCACAAGTGGTTATTTAATATGTGATAGTCATGTATTTGATACAAATTTAATCTAAAAATCTCATCTGCCTTATGTTCTTGCTATGTAATCAGTCACATAAGATTAGAGAGTTTGTTATGGCAATAACTATGACAGTAGCCGATATTTAAGCCCATTTTAAATACCTGAAGCAAACCACCATTCCTTCTGCTGACTCCTTTTGAAATAAACAATACGTTTCTGATGTCATATTAAGATGCTACCACTTCAGCTATAGTGAATTTTTTGTGGAGAACAGATTACATAGGGGTTTTGTCTATATCAAGCTACCTATTTTAAGGAGAGAGTACAAAATTGTTTTCACATAAATAAGAAAATGATAGGCAGGCAGAGAAGTGAAATCTTAGAGCAGTCTTTTAAAATTAAGACTGCCCTTGACCATACTAGTCATTGGGAAACAGTAACATAATTGAGATACAGAAACATTAATGTTTTTCTGTTAAAAAAGAATAAACAAATAATGAGTATTCTTTGATTAACTTTTTGGGGAGTCACAACAACTAGTGCGAGAAACAGCCTCTTGTGGACCATCTTGTGAAAGAACCAACACCTGCGAAAAAGCCGCACAAGATTTCACCCGGTTTGAACCAGATTTGTGTTAATTGAAGTAGCACATTTATTAATAGAACAGATTGACTATTTTCTCTTTGAATAAGGACCCTTGGTTTAAGTGATACTGTTATATTTTCCCTGACAGTAAGAAAAATTCCTGAACTCTATAGAAGAAAAAAAGCTGACCAGTAAAAAGTGGAAATCTTTTCTACCTCCAACCCAGTTTGGCAGAACATGCTATTATTAGATCAACAGATTTCATTTACAGCCAAATTTTCCCTTGTATGAACTCACCCTGCTGATTTCAGTGGGAGCTCAACATGCACATCCACAGGCAGAATTTGACTTTTTAAGTATTGGTAATCTCTGATCTTGGTTTCTGATAACCTGCTGAGAGAACTGGCTAATACATGTATAAAGACTTGTCTGTCGTTTTATGCCTCTGAGGTTCAGAATTGAGGTCAGACCAGAACATTTTTAAAAGACTGTTCTTTATCAGTTTATCAGAAATAAGAATGGGACTTGAGCTTTTAGAAGGAGAATTAAACATTAATGTCTAAGTACCTAAGTGGCATGGTTATTTCAGGGACTCTAGCGTTTAACATAGCTTTTTGTTTATTTTAAGTTTGCAATATAGAAACAGGACATATAGAGATTAGTCTGATGATCAAGTATTGACATTCCCTCACATGACATTAAATAAAAGATGCTCTTTAACTCTTGTGATGCTGTTCAAAAGTCTTCTTTCTCTAATAACTTGGAAATGTAAATATTTATCCAAGGAAAAAAGAACACAATGTGAGTAACACTTTTCTTTTTACCATGGGACCATTTTATTCAGGTTTTCCTAAGTGAGTGGGGCCCAGGGAGGTGCATGGCTAAGAGGGGAAAAATTATATCCAAGGACTATTTATAACAGAAATCTGATCCGCTATATGTAGTCTGCTATTGAAACATTTCTACGTAAAGCAAAAGGACATACCAGAAGTGAATATATAACCAGGGACACGTATGTTCAGTGAGACAAGAGAGGAGGGGAAAGAGAGGAGTGCTAGAAATTAATTTTAATGTTGTCAGCTTTCTGCGAGTACGCAATTTTTTTCCATGAAGAGAAATCTGCCAGTATTATGGTTTTAATGAAATCTTTTCTTAAAACATTGACTCTCCTATTCCTGGGAATGTATTTTGTTGTTGTAACTATCAAGTGTGCAGATTCTGTAATGATAATGTTACTATGACATGGGCAAATCAATGAGCAAAATAAAATCATTTTATCAAGCTCATATACCGGTGCCCAGTAATTACTTAGGGACTGCTTGAAGTAGGGAGTGCAATGAATATTAGATTGCCTGTGATGTTTATCAGTGACCCTTTGCGCTATACTTTTCTCATTTTAATCTTTATATATTTAAAGCCTAATAGAGTTTTATTTCATTTTTTTGTCCAAGGTTAACCCATAATAAAACCTTATAATTGCTGCTTAGCACTTTTATAGTGCTTCTCATGTTCCAGGTAGTATGAGTTAATCTTCTCAGCTTCTTTCTGAGGCTGCAATAGAAGTAGTATTATCCCCAATTTACAAATAGGGCAATTGAATCAGTGACACTAATTTGTCCAGACAGCAATGCCACTCAAATTATTTTTATTCTCTTTAGCTTTTACCTGCAAACTGTTTTATTTTAGTTGGGTTCAATTGTCTAGACGATTAAGAATGACAATTTTCATCGGTTTCAGCATAAGCTACAGCTGCTCATTTCCAAGAGCTGCAGCCTGCTTGGCAGCCTGCTACCCAGAAGGGTTTCAGCCTGAATGCCTGGGAAGGTGGGCACTGCTCCTGACAGTTTCCCCACCTGTGTCTGGTGCTGCTAGACCTGTTTCATTTTTTATGTTTTATTTAACTGTCTCTTTTTCATCATTTTATTTTAGTATTCTTTCTTCCTAAATTAGCTGAAGAAGTAAATTGGTTTTGCTTATGTTCTGCTAAAATCTACTGTTAGAACTGAAATCCCTTCTCTGGCATTGTTGAAGTATGTTCTTATTAGATGTAAGAAGTCTAGATTTTGACTTGGGGTGTCACCCACACCCCCTCCCCGCACAACATACAGTGGTGGTGAAAAGGTGAAGACAGGAATTACAATATTAGTTCAAGAACTGGAAAACATAGCTTTCAGCAAAGCACTTGAACAGTCCATCTTACCTGCGTTCTTCTGGAGGTTAGAGACTGGATGGACTGTAATAAGTCCTTTTAGCCTTAAGCTCTAACTTTGTTACCCTTGCTAAAGGTAGTAATTATCAACTTTATGAGGCTAAACATCATGAATTATTTACATGGTAAATTTAAAGACATGTTGGCATATTGTAAGTAAACATGATCTTTTATGTTGGGGAGAGGAGAAAATAAATCATAGAATCATAGAATGATTAGAGTTGGAAGGGACCTTAAAGATCATTGAGTTCCAACCCCCCTGCCATGGGCAGGGACACCTTCCACTAGACCAGGTTGCTCAAAGCCCCATCCAGCCTGGCCTTGAACACTTCCAGGGATGGGGCATCCACAACTTCTCTGGGCAACCTGTTCCAGTGCCTCACCACCCTGAGTAAAGAAGATGTATTTTAAAATCAAAATAAAGATCTGTTTGTGCTTTTTGTTAAAAAAGATAGGAGTAGCTTTTGAAGCTTGTGGTCTGAATTGTTTTAATGTTTAATCTGTGTCTTAGTTGTGTCTAAGCTAGGCTTTTGTAAAGCTGTGCAAGGAATCCATGTTTTTCCTCCTGAGGCACAGGGCCTGCCTGCTGATGTCTGGAAGCTTGAGATATTTTGTAGTATCATGATACAGTTGTTGCAATCTTTCTGGTTTAAACTGCTTTCTTTTTTGTCAGTGAAATACTACATTTGCCTTTAAAATACCATGCTGCCTTACAACACAATAGAGATTGACTTTGTAGTAACTATTTTCTGAGGGCAAGGAGAAAATCCTGTGAGTCTCTATTACGTGAAAGAGCTTTTGGTAAGGAACATGGGTTATTCAGCCTTTAATGTTTGTATATATCTAATATACATTGTTTACCAGTTAGCTAATAGAGATAGATAATGTGTTATTAATGGGTTTTAAAACAGGTTTGGCTGAGTCTCCGTGACCTGAGCACGTATATCTTTTCAAGGGCTTTTAGCTTTAATGATACTGAATGAAACCGTACTAAAGGAAAAATTTCCTTTGTAAAAATTCCTTTATATTTTCTTTTCTTCATTTAATGTGTGTTAGACTTTCAGATTACACTTTGAAATGCTTCAAGTTACTTACAGTTCCTAGGCACTTCATCTCTTGATTGCCAGATTGTCTTCTTGGTTGCAAAGTAATTGAGTAACTAACTTTGATTATGTGGAAAAATTGGTGCAGAACTCTTTGTGAGCACTTTAGCAGTGATGGGCTTTGCCATGTCATGGTTATAGTTGTTCTAGCAGAGTGAATTACAGGCTAAATTTGCTCATTTATGTTTCCCCTCCATTCATGTTTCTTCCTCCATGGAGGAGAACACAGTTTCACAATAAATGGCAAGGCAGTATCATAGACTGTATCTGTTCAGGGATCATAAAAATGCATATTAGCTGTTGATTTTAAAAAAATAAATCAAGAATTCATACTAACAAAGTGATACACATGTTTCAGGAAATGTGCATCTATTTATTAGTGTGTACATTAGATATCCTAATAATTAAATAATCTTTTTTCTACATGCAACATTGCTACAAATCATAGCTTTTTCCCTGGAAAGTTCAGAAAAGAAGAAGATTAATACCTGACATTAGTTCATTTTCATTTGTTCTATCCAAATTTTAATATCCTTATTATTAAGGAAGTACTGAGTTAGTCTTCCAAATTGTAGGAAATAACTTTTGAAAAATTTAATGTTTTATCAGATTCAGAAATATGGAATTCAGAATGGGATAGGACTTAAAAGGCATTTGGTTTTCTTTCTCCCCGATGTCTTCTATTTGAACTATTTTTATCCCAGAGGAGGATTTATATTCTACTCTAGTGCAGTCTTGCTTGGTCATTTCTGAGTTTATAAAAATATATAGGATGGAAAATCAAATCAGCTAAAATCCATTTTGTTTCAACACTGACTGTCCCCAGGAGCACTAGAATCAAATAAAAATACAGTGTGAGTTTGAAAGGAAGCTAAGTGTAGCATATTGAGCTAGCACCTGACAATCCCAGGCTTCACTGAAATTTGAATCAGAATACACTAAACCCATCAGCGAAGAAACAGACTCATTTTGAATGAAAAAGATGGAGACTGTTAAATTGTCCTGGGTAGAACGTGTCAGTTTTGTTCCACCTTGTACGGGTTTATATACAAAACCTGAAGATAGGCTCTAGCCCATGAATACTTCTCCACTTGGACACTAAGGGAGCAGAGGTAGAGAAATGTCAGCGCTGGGAACCTGCTGTTGCCCAGGTATAAGGTGTCCTCACCTTAGTGTGCAAATGGATCCTGATCTAATTTAGCTGCATCTCTCTTGGTACAAGAGAGATATGGACTTAACTGGAACAAGTCCAGTGCAAGGCCCCAAATATTGTTAGAGGACATAAGCATCTTTCTTTTGAAGAGATGCTGAGAAAACTGGGACTGCTCAGCCTTGAGAAAAGGTGGCTTAGGATCTTATCAATGTGTATAAATACCTGATGTGAGGGAATGAAGAAGAGGAAGCCAGACTCTTCTCAGTACTGTCCATCAACAGAGCAAGAGCAATGAGCACAAATCAAAAAACATGACATTTCGTCTGAGTACAAGAAGACACCTGTGGGTGGTCAAACACTAGAACAGGTTGCCCAGAGAGGCTGTGGATTCTCCATCCCTAGAGATATTCAAAACCCAACTGGACATGGTCCTGGCCAACTTGCTTCTCACTGACCCTGCACTGAGCAGTGGGACTGTAATAAGTGATCTCAAGGGTGCCTTCCAACTTCAGCCATTCTGTGATTCTGTGTTTCTGCAATAGCAATGTTAACTCTATTTTTAGAAGTTCTGGATCTGACAATTAGTTTGTCATTTCCTTTTAGAGATAATTAAAGTAGTATGTTCAAATTAAATGACATGCTATAATAATTGATTAAATCTTCTTAGGCTATAACCTGTCTATAAAATCATCAATACAAGAAAGCCTTATTACCCATCCACAAAAATAGGAGATTGATGACAAATTTGCTAATTACTTATTAGTCTTTTCTACTTCGCATCTTTTTTTTTTCTTTTTTCTTTTTTTTTATTTTAATTTTTTCAGTGTAATTTTCAGGACAGTTTAGGGTTTTATGAAAGTGAAAAATGTCTTTAGTGCATGACTGCAATGATTTTCACAAATAGATGCATAAAAATGTGTAGAACCTCTTATCCATTTAATCACTAATAAAAGTAAGAAATTTGTGTTCTAACCTTCAGTTTTCATAGATGCCTAAGCCTGCATGCTATTGAAATGTTTGTTAGGAAGTACAGAACATTTCATTTCTAAATATAGCTGCTACAATGTTTAGCCCCATTTAATGTCTAGGTGTGGACTGCCTAAATAGTAAATACCATTGCTGGAAAGCCAAAGATGACTTGTCATAATTTTCAAATTATTACTAATTTTATTTGGGTTTTTTGCCTTTTTTCCACCCCGTTTAAAGGATAATAAGCAATATTTCAAATTCCCTGGGTTGTGGCTTGTAAAAAAAGAACATCAGTGAGAAAGGATACTATCTACTGAAGTCTTGCATATACTATCTTTGGGAGAAACTAGCTTTAGGATCAGTTCTGATTTCCCTTTTTGTGCTCAAGGCAAATGTGTATAGTGTTCAAATCAAAGCTGGTGTTGCTAGAATTGCCAGTTCTTAAATCTGAGAAGAAAAAGTAGAGGTTAAACCAAATTGCCTTTACCGTCTTAGAAAGGTATCTGTGCCTGTTTCATCCATAACCAAAAAATAGAGACTCATTTTCAGAAGCTTGTGTTGAACATTTAAGGTAGTGGGTGTATTGGTAAAATGAATTTTGCTTCCTTTAACTTCTTTTTCAACAAGAGAAGGGTATTACTCTATGTCTGCTGAGATTCATGGTCCCTCCTTCCATGAGTATGGGAAATGTTAATGAGTCTTGATCTTTACTGATGTGTTCAGGATAAGGACAATATAGTTGGAAAGCAATATTACACTGTAGTTGTAGTGTAATTGTTATATATGGTCTTACAGAGATTTTTCTAAACTCATCAATGTAAGTCCAAGTGTTGTTAAGACTACATGAAGGACAAAAGTAGCAAAAAATTAATATGGTCCCAAGCTATTTTTCATAGCAGAAATACTTCGGATAAGTAGAAGCCAATAAGAATAGTGACTGTATTTGAAATCATAATTGAAAAGCTCCATTACTTTTTTTTAATTTTAGAATTGAACAATTCTGTAACAATTGCAAATAAGTAATTATTAGATGGTATCTGTTTATTTAATATATTTTTTAAGACAAATACAGCTAAACTCAGTCTAAGTACTACTGAGATATACATAAGAATATATGGACGTGCTCTTATTTTCCTTTTATTACTGTGGTGAATGCTAAGCAACAACGATTTCTTGCTCTCCGTACAGCTACATAATTGATGTTTGTTCTGACAAGGCTGTCTGTTCTGGACTACATCTAAACACATATGGTAGGTGTTAGGATCAGTAGGAATAAACACAGTAAGAGAAAAAGGAATTGTGATGTCCCACTGACATTTTACAGTAGCAAGCAACAAATAAAAGCCATCCTGTATTTTACTTCAAGTTTTTTCTGTGAATAAGGGACAGTATGGTTCTGAGAATACAATTCCTCTTCAGGGTGTATATTCCAAGTGTCAAAGTTGTGATTTAGTCACACTATTCCATTAACTCCAGTGGGCCAGAAGTTACAGGCACTTGATTTAATTTTGGTTGGATGCCTGAATACTGTGTTTGACTTGTTAGTGAGCTGTCGCACACGTGGTTGAGGAGGAGAGGGGTTGCAAAATGGAAAATATGCATTGTAGAGTCAATGTTCCTTCCTGAATTTTCATTTATGAATTTTGCTATGGAAGCTCCCTGAAGCTAGCAAAGTATATAATATCTCTGTTGTTATTGAAATAAGCTTGTTTACTATTTATTTACTTTTCTACTCAAATAATTGATGAATTTTCTTTCAGATTTCATGAGACTAATTGATGGACCGTAAAAAAAAAAAAAAGCCCTTTCCATGGCATTGACAAAACTCATTTCCCCTTGGTGAATATTTAAATATTTAAACCTAGAATTTTTCTATTTTATCTCTCTTCTGAACATTGAGCAGCCTTCCAAAGAAGTTGTCAATACTCTTCTATATGTTAGGGATCACAAAATAAAAGAAAGAAAAGTTAAAAAACCTCTGGTTTGGAATGTGAAATGTGGAAGGAAGGAAATCTTAAAAATGCCCTAATTATATTTTAAAAACCATGGAATTTTCATTAATACAGTTTGTATTCTGGAAATAAGTGAGGGCTATGTGGTGGCTTTTACTATTTTGGAACAGAATACCCAAAGCACAACCAAGTTTAATGGAAAATATGCAGAAAAGGACCTGCAAGTAATCTGGGGGGGTCTTAGCCTGAATATTCTAAAATACGTAAGAAATCAATCTGCAATTACAGACACTAGTCTAAAATCCTTTTTGATTTGAAGTTCCAGCCCTAAATAGAAAATATCTAGTGTTAGGAAACGTCAAGATGATAACTGGTAAGGAAGAGATTTGGCTTGGTACTGAGCAGTGCAAGTTTAAAACATTGCTATCATAATAGGGATCATTATTAACTAAAGGTCAGCGTCTCTGCAGGGATGAAAAATAACCCAAAAATCCAATACAGCAACGTTCAGTTTTCAGAAAAGAAGATACACACAAATGAGGAAGCCTGCTGAAAAGGAAACAAAAAAGCAAAGTGTGTGAAGACAGCATGGAGACACTAACACTGGAAACTGAAAACAAATCCATACCATCAAAATGGACTCTTGCAGGACCTAGAAAGATGGAGTGGCTAAAGAAAAAAGAGAAATAGAGAAAGCTATTTGAAGCAAGAATAGATAAATTAAAAGTCACCAGGTCCAGATGACTATTTGATCAAGTATTCTAATGGAAGTGTAAACAGCTATACCTATTAACAGTATTTTCTTCTTTAAAATTAGTTTTTTATGAGGAATGGAAGGGGACAAATGTGATAGTTTTTAGGAATGGTTGATCACTGTCTCTCATGAGCTAAGAATTAAGGTAGGTCTCAAGTGATAGGTTTAAAAAAAAGCAAAAATGAGGTGGTTCTTCAACCTAATATTGAGCTTACCTTAGCATATTTTTGCATCGTAAAAGCCTATGTTAGTTCAAAAATCAAGTAGATAATTTCATGGAAGACAAATCCATCAAGATCTGATTGACACAGAAATACAACTTCTGGCTCCAGAATCTCTGAGACCCAAATTGCTCAGCTAGAAGAGTACAGCAAGGAGCAGGGAAGCTGATGCTTTCCCTTACTTTCTTCCCTAAGCAATTGTATTGGCTACTATCACACAAGCGACTGGGCGAGATGAGCTTTTCATTACGGCCACTGTATGGTCTAGACTTTTAGTATTTAGCTTGTTAGGGTGCCTTCTAGAGTTCTTGCTAATTTTCCACAGCATTTTAAAGTATTTTCTAACAGTACTGTACAGATCATTTAAAATCCAATCTACCACCTACAGTATCACATACCGTTGAAATTCTTTCTTGCATAAGGACAGTTATAATGAAGATAATTTGGGGCTGTTTCTCCTATTGCTGTTCACACTGAGAAGTCATTCACACCCTGAGAAATTTAATTGGTTCAAACAGGTCTCCTTATGGTAATGGTACACTACTCACCATGTATGTTTGTTTTTAAATTACCAGCAATATAGTCCTCTAAATTTTTCTGATAGAAACCTGTGATATGTATAGTATTTTTTATACAGAAAGAAAAAATAGACAAATGAATCAGTCATACTTTACAAACTGATGATTAAAAATATAAATATTTTTGTAAAACATTTAATCATACTAATGAAAATTACAGTCCAGCAGAAATTCTAAATTTCTGCTTTGACAGATGACAAGTACTCTAGAAGACATAGAAATTATTATTATTTATTAAACTTGTTTGAATAGTTGTTGAATAAAAAGAAAACTCACATTGAATTTCACTTACTCTAAAGCCAAAAATTTAGCTCTAGACTCATGTATGTTGACTGATAGACTGGTTGTCTGTGATGAACTGTCTTATAGTCATTAACTATAGTCACTTATAGCCTTACAGTCACTAACTTTTTTAAGCATACAGTGTCATATGCCAAATCTTTCTGTGGATATCTTTTCTTTTCTGTCTACAGTTCTTAATTGTAAACTTACTGGCATTAATTCAATGGCTGTGCATTTACTAGCATTCTTTTGTTGTTTCTTATGTTTTGATTTGCCTAACTAATAAAAATGCTAGTAAAAATTCAGGCTTAGTAATAATAGAATACAGAATATAGAATGTAAAGATGGTGGAAAAGCTGTTGTATTTCATACTTCGGAAAATTAGCATAAAAAATCAGTATCCTTGCAGAGAAAAAGAATTAATTAAGACATCAATTGATGAGGGGGCAGATAAGTTCTATTTTTTACTTCCATATATATTTCTATGATTTGATTTCTTTTCTTGTGACTTGCTTCCGTGCCTTAGCCTTTCTGCTCTGTAAAATTACCTTATCAAAAAACACGTTGACTAATTATGAAGCATCTTCTATTTCACCATAACATTTCACTGTATGATGATTGTGTGATTTACCTAGTCATTTATGTCAATCTTCAAGTGAGACCAGTACTTTAGAGTCAACATTGCAGATGCAAATAATTGATCTGAAGTCAGCTAGATACTTAAGTATATGTTTAAAAATAAGGGGTTTATAAGCTTAAGCCTGTGTGCTTTGCCTAAGCAATGAAGTTTTCAATCAGAGCCTGATCCTATTGCCATACAAATTAATAGAAAATTAACTTGGTTTAATGCAGGAACTGCATTAAAGTGCATTGTAGTGTGGGGACTGAGCTTTGCATCTATTGATCTGCATTTATTCTATCAGTGTTTTTTTCATTTTATATAGATATATGTATTATTTATAAAATTGAAATATATATATATATGTGTATATATATACACAACGTGGGCATTGGTAACGCTAGCTGAGAGGTGTTCTGTCTGGGGAACGGACCAACACTGGAGGAACCTAGCTGACCATCCCAAGTACAAGCCACAGAGTCACAGCCGAGGACCTTGGGCCACTGAAAATAACAGATCACAATAAAAACCAGTAAAATAATTATTTGCGAGTGAAGTGTTCACACAATGCTATATACATCTCTTCAGCCTTTGAGGCCTTC
>KZ507014.1:76585-101497 GCA_002844005.1 Limosa lapponica baueri | reverse complement strand
GTGCTTAGTGACATGGTTTAGTGATGGTTTTTATCAGAGTTAGGTTGATGGTTGGACTAGATGATCTTAAAGGTCCCTTCCAACCTAGACAATTCTATGATTCTAAGAGCACTCAAAATTTGCAAGAACATGGTTGAGTTGGGAAGCTGTAATGATGTAAGCCAGGAAAGTAGAGCTAAAAGATCTTGCTCCAAAGTGACAGAATTCTTTTTCAAGTATGTTTCTAATCTGATCAAAGACTTGCAGATGATCACAATTTTAAAATGTTCTACAATTTCTAGCAGTACAACATTTTACTCCATTAATGATTTTGGAATCAAGTGAGTGCTGGTAGTGACTTGCAGGAAAATGCTTTGTATGTAAAAGTACAGAAAGGAAAATCAAGTTTCTGAACAAAACTTAAGGACGCCAAAATTATTTGGGATTTGATGTCCAGCTCCTTTGGGGTCACTTGAATGCTGAAGCCCATATGGTTTGAGTATGTTAGTGGGAAATTCAAGCATTTCCCCACTTCTTCACTGTTCTAAACTGCCCAAGCAGACAGGTAGTGCACGACAGTGACTCTCACCCATCCGCACGACGGGGTACGAATAGATGGGCGGATGGGCCTTCCTTGGGGTGAGTCAGGAGAGGGAGCACAATGTTCAGCTGATCTTCTGGCCAAAATCCCAAGCAGAGAGTGCTATTCTGGCTCCCATCTGGAAAATTTATCCTAAGAGAGCTGTTGCAGTCCTGTGATTGTCTTGCTAGCTCGTGTGTGCATGACTTTCACCTCTAGCTTCACCTTCACCCCTGTAAAAGCCTAGTTAGTCATTTGTGGGGTGAGCGTGTAGCGTAGGCAGCTGGAGAGAAGTAGTTTATTGAAGGGAAATGTCTAATTCTGATATGTATTTACACACATGCTGGCTCCGCCCTGATAAAGAAGTCATATTAAGCCAAATAACATAAAAAGTCAAAATGTTTCTGCAAAGCACAGCTGTCTGAAAGGGGATTTTAAACTTCATTCTTCCTACTTCATTTGTCTCTTTGGCAGCTCTCCCAGGCTGGTCTCAAAGCAACAACAGTCAACTTCTGACTGTGATAGACTGTTCCAGTAAAACTCTTCTGTCTGAGTCTAAAACTGAGCATCTCCAGGAGATTTTTTATTTTTTATTTTTTTTTTAAATGGCAAGTGTTAATACAAGCAGAAGGACTTTTCAGATGCTTTCTTAATTAGAGTTCAGCGTCGGGACTGTCACCCTCTGCTTGGTTAGCTTTGGCACTGATGTACAGACGTCTAGTGACAAGTTTGAGAAAGGGTTAGAAAACATGCTGAATGAGGGTGAGGGTGTCTGCGGAAAGCGTTTCTTGCTCTCCCCGGTGATGGGTGCGAGAGATGGGGCTGGAGCTGGGAGTCACGTGGTGGGGAGCCGTGCTGCCTCCTCTGCACGCCGCTGCCTGCCACTCTGGCTCCAGCCTGAGGTTTCTGTCCCCTGCCACCCCCCGGGACCCTTGTCGGGAGGGGTAACTGTGCAAGGCAACGTGAGCATTTTATGGTCGGCGCAGATGGGATGAGCAGAGCAAGAGCTTGACCAGGTCAGGGTTTGCACTTCGGTTCCCCTGTGGGCGAAAGGCTAAAGCTGTCAGCGTACAGTTGTTATGTTTTATTACAGTTATGTCTACGCCCTTCAGAATGTGACTGGGGCCTTGATACGCCCACAGAGACGAGGATGTGAATTTTGGAGACACTGTGCCTAGATAAAAGTCAATAAGCAACAGAAAAACAAGCCAAAAGAAGGATTACAGGAGAATGACAAAATAATATATTTAGTTAGGGTAGCTGAAGTATGATTATTGTATGATATATTGCCACTAGAAACAATTATAACTGTCTCTAAATTGCATAGACTCTTCAGATTTTCTACTTTTAATGTCACATTGATGAAGATAACTTTTGCTGCTCAAAAAATTTTGCATATTCTGATTCCAAGTTATAAATCCCATTGGACAATAATCTTGTATGGTATTCTGTGATCCTTTCATTGTTCTTTCTTGCTGTAGTCGGTGTGTGGAAAAGAACAATCTTTATCATGCTCATTTTAGGTGTTCAGTTTAAAAATATATGTAGGTTTTCAGATCCTCATAGCTGTCTGGCTTTTTGTTGTTGGCTCGGGTTTTTTTTTTGTCCAAAAGCAATTATTTGGAACTTGGAATTAATTTCTGTGTTTTCTAATTTTTTTTTTCAAGTATGCATATGCTTAATCATATGCATGTGTGTGTGTGTAATATGCTCTGAACCAGTTGCTCTCTGGTTTTCACACTATATCCATCCTCCTGGGTGATTTGAAGTATTAAAGAAGCCACCTATGATTTTGTCAGTGCCATCGTTAAATTTCAAGTTGACATTCAAAAATTTTTTGTTTGGACCTAGTTTTTAAATACACATGCTCCCACTCACAAAAGCTTTGCGATTTATTAGTGCAATACTTTTATTTTACAGAGAAACACAATTATGGTCAGCAAACCAACCATGCTGCTGAAAACACTGTTGGTTCTCTTGCAATAGCAATGCGAATGCAGGTTAGTGTAACTTCAAACACTGTAAATTTCGTGTTATTTCTGTGAATTGTAGAAATTGCTTCTACAGTTTAGATTTTAATTTTTGTTTTGCTCTTTTGAACATCTTACCTGCCTTCCGTTTTTACTCAACTAGTTAGGGTGAGTCACGCCTCTTGCATTTAGTTAGAGAAAGGTAAATCAAAAATCAAACATGTCATAATTCCAATGATTACAGTAAAGCTTGGCAGAAGCATTTGTATCAATAGACTAACGTTACTTATTCTGGTAAGACAGTGAAGATTAATTATATCTGTGCACATTTTTGTGATGTGATGATAGAGTGTCCAAGGGTTCATTTTATATTGAAGCAGCATGAGTCAGTCAGTGAACAATTAAGATCTTTTTTTAATCATTATTTTTAAGGTGTGAGAGAATAAAATTAATTCTTCATTTTACCAGAACAAAATTTCCAAGTGCCTATTCAGAGACTTTTCTCTGCTACTTACATGTTAATGGTCTTGTCTCTTTCTGAAAGGAGGACAAACAATAAGACAGTAATAGTGCAGTGATTGTTTTATTCTTTCATCCTAAAACTATGAAATGGAAACATTTTTAAGTTTGTTTTTTGTTAGCCTTTGCCATAAAAGTTATTTCAACATACTTGTTTGAAATTAATGTTCAGCATTTATGATGCAGCTGGTCTGTGCTGTTTTCTTGTTTAAAAACAGAACATGGTAAAAAACACAGAGCGATGGATCCAGTCCCAGCAGTACAGGAAGTGGGACCTCCACTGCTTGAAGCTGCAGCCTCTCTCCCCAGTGCCCAGGTAATAAGTGGTTTTTTTTAAATTAAATTAAAAAAAAAAAAAGTAGTTAAATGTGTCAATAAACCCCAAAAATGGTCCGTGCCTAATTATTTTTCATCTACTTATGTGGACTACATGTTGTGCCTTTTTGTTGTATGCCTCATTGTGACCACGTCCTTCTGTTTCCCATCAATTTTTACTTTTATGATGTACATTGGAGCCAAGATTTATTTAATGAACACTTAGAACTGGAAGGTTTCATTGAGGGTGGGAGGTGAAGCCTTGTGTAGCGTCAACAGGAATACAAAATACAAGAAGTTCCTAATAGCTAAACCCTAATGTAGGGAGGTGTTTATGGATCTAGTTAAGGCTCAGCGGTTTCAGTGGTGTTTGGTCTTGTGTTTATTTTCTTCCCTCAGTAGAAGTACTTTCTTCTGGATTAGACTTTTAAATTCCTGTGTAGATGTGAAAAGCAAGAAGCGTATTTATTCTCGTAGCCAGAATTTTTTCAGTCACAGAATCACATGGGGTTGGAAGGGACCTCCGGAGATCATCTAGTCCAACCCCCCTGCCAAAGCAGGTCCACTTAGAGCAGGTTGCACAGGAACTTCTCCAGGCGGGTTTGGAATGTCTCCAGAGAAGAAGACTCCACCACCTCTCTGGGCAGCCTGTTCCAGGGCTCTGCCACCCTCAAAGTAAAGAAGCTCCTCCTCATGTCTAGGTGGAACTTCTTATATTCAAGTTTGTGCCCATTTCCTCTTGTCCTGTCCCTGGGCACCACTGAAAAAATACCATCCCCGTCCTCTTGACAACCCTCCCTTTAAGTATTTATAGGTGTTGATCAGATCCCTCCTCATTCTTCTCTTCTCTCGACTAAAAAGACCCAAGTCCCTCAGCCTCTCCTCAAAAGAGAGATGCTCCAGGCCCCTAATCATCTTTGTAGCCCTCTGCTGTACCCTCTCCAGCAGTTGCCTGTCTGGGCCGCAGGGATTTTAGGTCTGCCTTGGCAGGGTTGCTGACATCTCTGACATTTAGAGCAGCCTGAGCCCTTTGCTGTGCTAACGGGCTTTGCTGTGTGTTGGGAAGAACCAACAACTTGAAGTGAGGTTCTGCCAACGTAAGAAAACTTTGAAATTTTTGTGTGCTTATTTGTGTGCGTGCATATGGGCCAGGCAGGTGATGAAGGGACTGGAGCACCTTGCATAGGAGGAAAGGTGGAGAGTGCTGCGACTGCTTAGCCTGGAGAAGTCTCAGGGGAGTCTTATCCATGTGTATAAATGCAACGTATATAAATACAAGAGCACAAATGGAGCCCTGGCTCTTTTCAGTGGTGCCCAGTGACAGGACCTGAGGCAATGGGCGCAAACTGGAACACAAGAGGCTTCATCTGAACATCAGGACACACTTTTTTACTGTGAGGGTGACTGGCACAGGTTGCCCAGGGAGGCTGTGGAGTCTCCCTCCTTGGAGGTATTTAAAAGCTGTCTGGACATGGTCCTGGGCAGCCCGTGGCCCTGCTTGAGCTGGGAGGTTTGACCAGATGATCTCCAGAGGCCCCTCCCAACCTCAACCACTCTGCGAGTCTGTAATTCTGAATCCCACTGCTGCGTTTTTGGAAAGCTGTAAGAAAATGTTTTCTTTTCTAAGCACTTTGATTCAGTTTTCACTGTCACTTGTAACAGTTTAATAGGAATGGACGCAATTGTAATTTGAAACAGAGATGCCAAAAGAATAAGTTTTCTATTGTACCCGGAGGCATAAGGGGGAAGAAATGCTTAAAAGTTTCCTGGGCCAGCATGTAACATTTCTAGAATTAAAGCCTGAAAAATCTATCCTTAAATAATACAGTTAAAAGGTAGATTAAAGCATGTGATGTCATGAGTGTGATACTTACGTAATTGATATATAGTGGCATATAATATAACCAGTAATAGGACTTCCATTTCTTTGATAACCCTATAGCTTTATGTCTTTTTTTCTTTTAAACATAAAATAACTCATCAGATGGAAAGTATCCTGCAATAAAATGTAATCTTAAAGTAATACCCTATGTTGTGTGGAAACACATGGAGTTTTCATTGAAAATGGGGCAAAGCTGCTTAAGCACTAAAACTAGGAACATCTGCTTTTTGATTTCTGTGAGATCTGGGTGTTAATTGAAGTATTTCCAAAGATACAGGAAACGGAACAGAAGATTTTCTTACAGTAAAAAAAAAACCCTCCAGCACACAGGCTGAGTAGGTGTAGAGCCTTTCCCCATCTTTTAAATTTTCCTGTATTTTGTAAATTATGATTTCCCACTGTCAATGGTGGACTTTTTGCTTAACAGTTCTCATTCATGCAGCTTAACAATTCTCATAAATGCTAGTTATAATCAAATCTTTAATTTCCTGTGGTTTAGAAAATACTTTTACCAGAAATAACAGACTAGACATAAACATTTCATATATGTTGTTTAGCCCTAGTATTAGTTAGGGTATAAATGTCAATTCATTGTGAAATTATGTCTTTTATCACTTCGTTGTGTGTATCAGTGTGCAGTCTGTCATTAAAGGATTTTAAGTTGTTAAAAGTCTAATTGCCTTGAAGGTTCTTGAGGGAACTTCAGATGGGAAAACGGCAACAGCAATGTTAGCATCCACTGTCAATTTTACTCAACTTCTAAAAATATTTGCAATTTATTTATCTAGAAATTTTTTACCTTTTAATTTATTTATAAGTGTACAGCTTGGTCAGTTTTGTTGCTTCCTCTTTTTGCCCGTAGTGATACGTGCAGGGTGGGAAAAGCCTCATTTTTTTCTCCCAGAACTCTGAGAGGGAGGCATTTGTGGCCCAAGAGATGAGGGAAATAGGAAGGGCTGAGATTGCTGCAGGGACCCTTGATAGTCTGGCCTGACATTTCAAATAGTAGCTTCTGCCTTTTAGTAAAGAGGCTGATAAATTCAGTAGGGAAAAAAATTAGGCAGATATAACTTTCTGTCATACTAGTAGTCTACATCCTTCTTCACTTGTTGAATACATCGATTGCTTTAATAGGAGAATAGTCACCCTACAAATTTTTCTTGCTTAAATCTTTAAGAGACCACACTGTCATCAACTTACCAGTATTTTTCTGGGACTCAAGCTGTTTTTATGTAGAGTTCTGAATGAGAACTTTAAATATTCTTTCTCATGTGCTGTTTGTAAGCTACTTCATCTTGTCTTCTCATTACATTTTTATGGATAGTTGTGCTTGAAGTAACGCATAAGAAAGCCTAAGGTATCTCCTTTTACGCAAGAGGATGTGCTTAGTACGTTGTCATCAAAGACATATGTCTTTGAAAGAAAGCAGATTCCAGGTTAGTATGTGCAATGAAACTGTCTGCAACCCAACCACTGAGTGCTGTGATTGAGTAACTTCTTGTCCTGTAGTACTGGATTACGTCAGTGCTTGGATGGATGATTTCTGGGTTTCATTTATCTGCTGCGGGGTGCAAAAGTGGGATTGCCTGAGAATCAGAATGGAATATTGGTCCCAGTTTCGGATACCCTCAAAAAATTGCAAGCAATTAAGTTGGCATAAACTGATCATTTGCTAGTGGATGCAGAACAGCCAAAGTCCACACGTAGAGTTGAGATCTGGCAGTAGTTCTGTGCTCATCTGTGAATATTTGAGGTCTTGCAGACTGTTTAAAAGTTCAGGACATTTGCTTTGATGCCATTGCCAAATTCTATCTTAAAAATATTGTAATCAACTGAAACTGCAGGAAGGAATTTAGCCTAGTTAGGCTGAAAGTAATTAATCTCTTGGTAATTTTTTAGCTTGCTTTGTGGTGATGTGAGTAATTCAGAGCCAAAGGACACAACTCCTCACATCTTGTGTGCCGGGCCCTGGACTTTACTGCCACGGGAGCTTGCAGCTGCTAACTGCTTAAGTGGACGTAATAAGGGGCAAGCAGGTCAAGCTCACAAACACAAAATCCATGAAGGAGTATTAAATCCAAAGGGCCCAGGCAGGTGGTCTAGGTCAGGGATTGCAGGTACAGTAGTGTCCCCCAGCCTACAGCCCTCTCCTCTCAGGCAATTATACCATGTGTGTTTGCTCCGTGCTTGCTCTTCTGCCTCAGCTGCCACTCGCAGTCCTTGCTGGAAGTAGTTCGTAAGCTCACTGGACTTCTGGCCTGAGCCCTGTGCATTAAACTCCTGCTATGTGGCCGTTTTCAATGTAGCTGTGTTACAGGAGCGCGTGAGTTGATCTACAAACGCCTTTTTTCCCTTGGTGCCCTCATGGGGGAGTAGCAAGGCTTAGCGTGCTTGGTGGTACCCTCTGATGAAAGGCGCTACATGCCCAAGCATCAGGTTTAGCTAACATGTTTATGTGACTGTTGGCCAAGGAATGTATGCACTTCTTAGTAAAGCGTATGTGCTGAAATACTGAAATATACTGGGAGGGAGGAGAAGAAAAACAAAACCAGAAACATCCATTCCAGTGGGACAGGCTTGAGCATCCAGCAGACACGTCTCTAGCTTGATATGAAAGCATTACATAATATTTGGAGTCTGATTAAATGAGAAAACTCTGTGAAACTGTAACAATTAACAAACGCTGCACGTGATTTTCAATATTGTATTAGGTGTTAGCTAATATTTAGGTTTGGTTAATAAAATGTGAGAGAGGATTGAAAAACTGAACACAATAACCCCATTGTTGGAGTATTTGCTGTTGTTTTGTGCTCTGTCGTCGACCACCTAAGCTGAGAGAAATCTCCTGGCTCCTATTTGTTTTCTTTTCCAGTGATATTGAGATTTCCCGAGCACAGAGTCCAAAAGCTGTTGATGTACTTGCCAAGGAGATAGGATTGCTTACAGATGAAATTGAGATCTATGGCCAAACCAAAGCCAAAGTACGTTTGTCCCTGCTGGAAAGGTTAAAGGATCAACCAGATGGAAAATATGTTCTAGTTGCTGGGTAAGAATGCACAGTAATGTCGTTAATGTCCACCCTTTCCACTCGTATTAATATAAACATGCAGCTTACATCTTCTTTAATATACTGCACAAATAAGAACCCTGAATGTTTTCAGTTGTATATTGCTCTCTTCTGAAAGCAAGCAGGTTTTGAAATATTTTGAAGCAACACAACTTTTCTTCCAAACTGTTTTTACTGAAGTAAAGTATGTTTTATAAAAGGTAGTTTGTTCTAAGCTTCTTAAATGTTATCTGTTGGTGCGTGGAGTTTTTCTTACTGTTTTTTTCAGAATTTTAAATGTTTAACTTGAATAGTCTGTGTGTATTATGGCTGTTTATAAACAAACTCTAGCAGAAGCTACATGCTAATCTGTTGATATTAACAATAAATACTTTTTTTATTGAAGAACAGATTACACAGTTAAAAAAGCTATGTTTTTTCTCTGAAATGTAGACATGTCTCCAGCCAGGCTTATTCTGCTCTGTGTTCCCACGATTATAGCAAATGCTGTGCTCAGCAGGAATTACGCGCTTCTCTTCCGAAGAGCTATGAGTTTTTTCTCCATTCAGTGACACAACATTTTCTTCAGTCACCTGGTTTGCTAAGTGGAAACTTGTAATTATGAACAAACGTGTGGAGGTTTTCATTAATATTTTAATTGCAATGTGTTCTTTATATTCCGAATTAAATCTATATCGTTGCTTCCTCGTAAGTAAAACCAGTCAGGTTTTAAAATATAGCTCCAGGCTGATCCAGAAGGAGAAGGCTGTTCTTAACTGCCTTGATCTACCAGTTCCTCAGTCGAGGTAGTGTTCTGCAAACTGTTTGCTTTACTGCCTTCCTGTGGGGACAGCCTGGATTTCTGGCGCTCTCTCAGATGGAGCCGTTGTAGGCTGAGAGACCTGATGTTACAAAGCTGAGGCAGGCAAGTTGTGAAGCTGTCTTCAAAGCTACGTGGTAGAGCTGCATTGTATAAAGATGTTCTTGGAGGACGTTGGAGCAGTTGTTTGAGAAAAGAAAATAATAGCTGGTTGAGCCTGGTTTCCTTCGGTAGAGTTTTATTTGGTATTTTGCTGCTTTGGAGAGGGAAAAGCAGATTCAGCATTCGTCTGAATGCTGTTGGCACAGACAGAAGTGTATATACATGTGGAAGAAAAGGGGAAGTTTTGACTAGCAGGACCAAAAGTTGGCAACAAATAGAAAATTGTATCTTCTTAAGTTTGTGTAACACTTTTATAAAGACTGAACTGTGTTTCACAGACAAATGGCTGGGTTTGGTACCTACACCACTTGGTCATGCAGTGCCTCACTATCCGTAACTTCTCTGAAGTTACTGCATCTGGTGGGGTGAGTACAAAGCCACATCTGCTGCACGAGGAGTGCTGGGGCAGGGTGGCTACAATAATGGGAATGTTCTCTTCTGAGAGAGTTCAAAGTTTGACTTTGAAATATTGAACACATAAAAGAATATATATAACTTGTGTTTATGTGTTCTCATTTGCTGAAATGACCGTAGCAGACAATGATTTTAAGAAAAGTGAGGAACTGCATCTGGTGGGGAAATGTTCACTGCAGCGAAAACTGAATACCACTCAAGTGTGGAAATTGGGGAGTGAAATAGTATCCTCAGTTGCCTTCTTCATCCTTTCCCTGCCAAGGCAAGGTCAACCAAAACCTGCCATTTGAATTACTATGTTTGTTCATAATAACCAAAGATATTTAAAAATTCCTTTAGAATGATGCAGTATAGGTCTTCAGAATAAGTTTTCGGTGCTTCAGAGGAAACATTTAAGATATATGCTTATGCTTCAGGGTATTTGGTCTGAAGAAAGTATTTATTATGTATGATGTGAACTTTTCATATGTGAAGGGAGTGAAAAGTGTGTGTGTGTGTATTCAACGAGCTGCAAAATCTCCAACCTCTATCCATGATGCACCCAGTGATGTTTGTGCCTGTAATTCCCCAATTGGGTTTAAATGTTTCACGATGTCTAGGAATTTATTCCTGATGTGCTAGAGCCCAAACTTCTTGTTCTGAATAGCAAAAGGCAACCAAATGTACTTTTTTAGCTCTAAGGATAGCTGTATTTATGACTTTTTAAAAAGTTGCTACTAACTGGAAAGTCTTCTTCACACTTTCTGAATGCACACAAAGACGCGTAAATGCCTCATGCAATACATAATTTGTATGCTGAAAAATTGCAATTTGATGAACAGATCATGTCACCCAAAAATAGGATGAAGACTTCGTTTCTTCATAACTTTCATTTTCTTCTGCATGGAGAGCATTCTTTTCACTTTTTGTCATTCTCACTTTTGTGTGTGTGTTCTTTGTTGTAGGGCTCATGTTAAGACACCTTGGGGTCAGAGCTACAAGTTATCACCGAGTAATTAGCTTTTGAGCATCAACTGCTGAACTACCTCCCATTCACTGCAAGCTGAGAGCATGCAAATCACTGAAGCTTGTGCACGACCTAGTAGCTAAGTTTAGTGCCTGGTGTAACTCAAGTCATGCGCTCAAGCATGTAGATAGCGTATTCGTAAACACAATATGAAACTACACCTAAAACTTGTTAGACTCTGTGTGTGTGTTCCAGCATTTTGTTTTTAAATGCTCCAGTGCTGTGGCTCGTACCAGTTAATTCTGGAAACTTGCTGGCTTCAAAAATGCAAGCCGAGGAATGATAGAGTGTGGAAAAATTATGAAATATAATGCTGCTTTTAGTAAGAAGGGTGTTGAATTTTGGATGCTGGAAAATGTAAAATCAGTACTTCTCACCTAACATTAATAGATTGTTTTGTGACGAACTACCTTTTCGGAAAGCTAAAAATAGAGTGAAGTAAATACTCACTTAATGCTTGTACAAGTGGTATGATGGTAAATGTCTTCGGGACTGAATTTTCAGGTTTAGAATTGCAGTTTACTTCTAATGGGTACATATTGGATTGTATTTCTGTTCACTGTATTTCTTGGGCCCCAAGGTGCTTAAAAGAAAAGAAAAATGGTAGACATAAAAAAGAGGGGAAAGCACAGGGAGGAGTAAGTGGGGAAAATGCCACTGTGTTGATGCACTGAAACACCTGACAGTCCAAGGCAAAGTCATGGCTGAGACAGTTTGTCATGTATTCGTCATGTCATTGCGCAGCTCCTGATTGGGATTGTCTCGGAGAGGCCTTTGTCAGCTTTTGAGAGTTTGTAGTTGTGAATTCCTCGGTCTGTTCCTGGCTTTGTTCAGTCACTTTAGCTTCATAGCAGCACTGTGCATTCATATCTGGGAGCTCCAATCCCATTCTGAGGATGCCACTGCCATGTTGTCATAATCTCACCTCGATGAAGTGACAGGAGTTGCAGTTCTTCTGTGCTCAGAAATAAATTTCTGAGAGTGGTCTGGGGTGGGAGATGCGTGTAGGTGAGGCTGTCACTTATGGGAACTTGATTGCCCATGCCCTCCATAGCTCGGCTTCCCAGGTTTCCATGTGGATCACGGGAATGGGGAACTCATCAAAATCGTTGAAATTGCTGACACTGGTGATTTGAAGATAGGAAATTTGAAAGAGGAGAGTTGTCACATATCCAGTAAAGTTCTTGCTGGAGTCACAGCGGCTGGGGTAGCTGTGAGGAGGTTACAGCTGGTGTAGTGTATCATCTCACTGTTTGTTTATTTTCTCTTTGGGAGACCTCATGTAGCTTTCCCACAGAAACAGCTCCACTGTAAGCTAATGTGATGTATAACAAACAAACAAAAAAGTCTGCATATTCTTATCTTTGTTTGGATATACATAAAGAGAGAAGGCTTTCAAATGTTATGGAAAACTCACTTTGCCAAGGAGCTGGTGACTGCTTGGTAGGTGGCAAAGTAAGAAGTTTTAAGGAGGAAAATGATTGTGGGATTTCTGTGTTTAGATTGAAAACATATTAAAGAAATTTGAAGAATAATGCAAATGGGAGTAAAAGTCTCTTGAAGTTCATTAAAATTTACTGTATTTTAAAGGGATTTTTTTTTTCTAGATTTGCGTAAGGTCAAAACACAGCGTTGCACATTCGAGCTAAAGTTAGCCTTTGGCAGTTGTAATTTTATATTCATGCAAGCCAGTGACCTAAGTTGCAAGAGTGTAGGCTCAGTAGTGTAGCCAGCAAAAACATCTCAATGTCCACAGAACAGCTTAAGTGGATTATTTTATTTATAAAAACTGATCAAAGTAGGCCAGGTACAAAAGGGAAGATATTTAAACTAAGCTTTCTGAGAAATTATTGGAATAGAAATGTCTTTTAATTTCATGCTTTTTTTTTAAAAAAAAAACAAAACAACCTGATATTTAAAGCTGAGGTTCTGGTAACTATTGAAACTATTAAATAACTGTTTAGCTCTTCAGGTTTATCCTCTAGTCTCCGGGCTGCTACTGAGCCTCTGAGAATTAAAGGTGTCCTGCCAGGGTGTCTCATGTGGTATGAGAAGTTGAGGACAGATAAGTGAATTTTTCAGACCAATCTGGATTTACTGAATAGTGTGATTTGCAGACTCCTTGTGTTTTGTTAATTCTGCTAGGTGGAAAGAGACTGAAAAGTCAAGTTCCTGGCTTTGACTTCTCATGGGTTTGTGCCTGTTCCTGCTGCAGTGGACAAGGTTGCTTGGGAGAGTGTCACCTGAGTGCTGTAGACTGTTTATGGAAGTCCAGTTGCTCGTTTTCTTCTTCCATCACAGGTGCCTTTAGACATTTTGAGCCTTTAGATATTCATCTGAGTAGCTCTATTTCCAGGAAAGCTAAGGGTCACAGGGCTTCTCAGAAGGGAGATAACAGATTAAAATGAACAAACCCATGTGAGGAGCACATTGAAAGTGTAGGCTGTTAAAGCCAAGCTGGTTTGACAAAGTCAAGGTACTGTCTGCAAAGACATGTTCATTTACTGCTACAAACCACTGTCTGCTCGCATGAGTACACTGATGAAAATAAGCTTGTTCTGGTTCATTTTTACCCCCATTTTGGTGGAGGCCGGTTCTCCCAGAGTGCCACATTCTCCATAGGGATGTGGCTGGTGCAGAGTATCAACATACTGGAAATTCAGCAAAGGCAAGATTTGTTCTTCCCAGTGAGCAATGGTGTGTTTCTCTTTGTTGTTCTTTGGAAAAAGGTCTTTTTCACAGAAAATTCCCAGAGCTTTCTGGCTCATCTTACGTAGTCATTTTAGAATAGGCCAGCTAAAATACCAGAGTATTTTAGTAATGTGGCGCTTTGTGGTGTGTATCTTCTGCAACAAGTAGACACTATTCTTCATACAACTACCGACATGCTGCATCTTTGCTTTTCTCGGTTCTTAAGAGTTGTAAAGAGTCCCTGTGCTGCTGTGCACGCCGGGTCAGCCTCTGCCATGTTTTGAGCTGCACTTGAGTAAATAACCTAGTGATGGTGTCTCTGAATTCTCTCAAATGTGGACTTTGTGTGTCCGATGACCATAAAGAGAGGTAACCACCAGCAGGAAGCACTGCAAATACAAGTTGTTCTGTTAGTAGTGCATCTGGTGTGTGCACTGGGTTTGTGGGAAGTCCTTTACTGGTAACTTCCAGCAAACAGTTATAGGTGTCTGTAGTTTGCTTTTTGGTGTGTGTGTCTGTTTTGTTTTTTGAATAACAGCTTAAAGAGTTATTATCTTGTTAAGTCTCTGAATGAGTGCAGTAATGCCTCAAGATTACTCATATTTTCTTTAAATCTGGCTTTAATGCAAAGGAATAAGAGGATCAAGTAAATGAGATTAGGGCAATAGACAGAAGTGAATGAGACAGTAGGACAACAAGGGGCAAGGAGAAACCATGCTAATATTTGAAGGGGTGTTGGGCAACCAGTGTTAGAACAGTAGTCAGGAGGGTGAAACTGTTAGCGGAAGTGAGTTAACCTGGCTGTGGTGCTCTGAAAGAAGCATCTTTGTACAATAGTAAGAATCCTGGGACAAAATGGAGATGGGCAGAAGTGGTGGGAAAAATAGAAGCTATCATTGTAGCTAGAGTGAAAATCAGGAGGACTCGCTATCGTGACAATGTAGAGATCAAAAAGTATACATTCTTGCAGGAGCTGCAAACATGAAAGTGAAAGAAATGAAGTAGCATTCTGTGCTCCTGCAGTGGATAAGAAGGAAAAAAGAAGGCATAGTATGGATAAAAAGATGGCAGGGACCAAAAACGCTTTTTGAAAGTAGATAAAATGGCTTCTTCTCAGGATGTGCTCTAAATCTCCCACCTTTTTTGGCTCTACATCGATATTTTGCTAAAAATCTGTGAATTCCCTTTTAAGTCAAGGGGAGCATGTTCTCAGAAGGTGGGATGACAAAATAGTCTGGATAGTAAATTATTGATGATGCTTTAAAATCTGATGGTTGGCAAACATGATGTTATAAATGTTATAAACCCAGGTACTACATGGTTATGCAAGAGTAGTTCAAAGCAAAATACTATTACTGATAAGTCTCAGTTCAGGGAATGTGTTATAGATATACTAAACTCCATTGATTTCACTGGAATTTGAGTTAAAACATTAGTTATCTGAATAGGAAAATTCTTTCCTAGAACAGCGTAGAAGATGTTAATTTGGCTTGCCTCCTATTGCCCACATTTTTCAAGACATAGCTAACAAAGGCTTCTTTTTTTAACAAAAAGCCCAGGATCCGATGATGATGTGAAAGACAGATTTGTGACAAGTTAATGTTTTTCATGTGTTTTCATTTTGTGGGACAAAGAAGGGCGTTTGTCAATCTGTGAACTAACTGAACTAAGCTGAATCTTAAAGGCAAGGAGGCAACACGGATGTCTCCTTGCATTTGACAATTCCACTAATGTTTTCATGCCACTTGAATTGTGATCTGAGGATAACAATATCTTGGGAAAATTACTAGTTGGGAAAGGAAGTGTTTCTAATTAGAGCTAGACGTTTTAGCTCAAGTATTGAAGAGGTCATAGGATAAGGGCTCCTCTTTGCCTAGGATGCGTGTGGATGCTTGTATTTCCTTGGGAATGAATGTTCTTAACATCAGCTTCACTAAGGTACATACTTCTCTGTAGGTAGTGAAGGAGGAGATGCAAATCATTACACTTTGTAATGATGTAAATCATTTTACATCATAAACAAATGTGCTGACTTTGAAAGCAGGGAGGACATCACTTTAACTGAGGTGTCTCTCATTCACAGAAGGCTGATGAAGTTTTTGACTTGCAAAATCAGCTGTCATTGTCCCTTCATTAAAGGGATGGCTGGAGGTTAGAGTCTTGGCTCAATCATGGTCTGGATGTGGGAGTTGTACCATGAGGGGTTTGAGCTTTTGTAGGGGAGGTTGGACTGTGATTGTAATTGTCCCTCATCACCCTTAAATCTGTAAAATATCATGAAACGTAAGTGTAAAATAAATCATGTTCAGTTGAATATATTGACTTTTGTGTCCCATTTTATTTAAAAAGCATCTGATCTGTCATTGAGAGTTATGATGGCATGGAAGCTGGAGGATAGTTGAGCTCTACAAACAGAAGTGTTGGTTATTTAATTTTAAATATTATATTATTTCATTCAAAGTTTGAGCAGTGGGAATAAAACATCTCATGCATTACTACAGAAAAGTATTAATACATGCTCAAAGTATCTTGATGGATGGTTTGTTAATGAAACTGGTGAGACTTTTGTGCTGTAATATAAATGTCTAAATTCAATATATTCTTTTTAGAACTTTTGCCAAAATAATCTTCTCTTTTTCTGCTATCATAGTAAATTGCTTAAATAGAAGACACATGTATATTAGCATTCCAGCTTGAGCTAGCGGCTAACATTGTGGCAGTATTTTTGTGGAGATAAAGTAATCTTATGGAAATTTGCTGTATAAATATTCTTCATTGAAATCAAAAGCTGTAAGTTCTGATACCCTTCGCAAGGCTGACATCAGCAAAGAATTTGATTAATCTTTTTTCTTGTTTTGCTAGAATAACCCCTACACCCCTAGGAGAGGGGAAAAGCACAGTCACAATTGGTCTCGTTCAGGCGCTTACTGCACACCTTAACATTAATTCCTTTGCTTGTCTGAGACAACCTTCCCAAGGACCTACTTTTGGAGTTAAAGGTATGTAATATTTGCAAACTCTTATGACCTCTTTCTGATTAAAAGGAAATACTCCTTTTTTTGTTGGTTTTTTTTTTCCCCTTCTGTCTTTAATTCCTTATTTATTTCACTAACTCAGTGGATTGTCTGAATGGTAGAGTATTGGATTTTTAATTGATAAAGGTTAATAGATAAAGGTTTCTTGCACACATCTTCCCATGCAAGGTTCATGTACTTAATGTGTATTGATGAGGCAGATAAAGCCCAAACATAACGAAAGGCATGTGTTAGCCAGGAGGAGTTTTGTGCGAGTGCACACCCTTCCAGCCACTCCTCTGCTTGGAGACTCTCTAAAGATGTCTCTAAATGTTACTGTTTAATTCTTCCTTGAGAAAGAGTCCTAAGTCCACTCATATTGATCGGAAATACCCAAGCTAAGGCAGTTGGCAGTTATGCGTATGGTTCAGCTGTGCCTGCGTCATACGTTTGGCTAGGTCTGAACCTCCTCTTTCTGTTCTTCTGAGTTGTTGGCCCGAGTTGTGGGCTGCTGCCTTTTTGCCTAGAAACCCTTTAAGAGCCTGAGGGCCAGGTAAGAGCCAGCCAGAGTTCAAGCCTGTCTTCAATGCTGATAGGAAGTAATGCAATCTTTTTTTTTTGCCATTTCTCAGCTGAGATTGGTGCCTAACTGGGCAAGCACTCCCCATCTGCTCTACTTTGCTTTGCTGAAGTTTAAGTTAACAAGTTTGATTTCAGCTGGAAGGCTCCTGGTGCTTGGTGCTTCTCAGCCAAGACTGGTGCATGTGAGTGCTTTAATCCCTCCACTCAGTTTGTGGGTAGGCTGTAGCAAACTCCTTTGCCTGTACCCTGAGAGGCCGTGGGAAAGGAGTGCCCAGGCAGGGGTGTGAAGGTTTTGTTCAGAAGCAGTGCTTGCTCGTGACTGCTGTGTCTTTCCACCCAACAGCTGCATGTGCATGACTGTGTCCTAAATCTGGGCAGGAGCAGAGGGTGGCTGTCATAGAGCCAAAGTGTGGGCCAGCCATCATGTGTAGGCTTTCATTGCAGATCAAGAATTCCCTTTTCACTGCCTGCTGAAAAAAGCCAGCAAGGTTTAAGGAAATCCTGTTTATTTGGGTTCACCACTGATCCCCTAATAGAAATGAAAACGCTGAGAACTGTCATCAACGCTGTATGTTTCACTTTGTGTGTCTAAGGGTGGTTGGTTTTTCCCAAAACCAGCGTGAGCCTGATGTGACCATATGCTTTCCTGTGCAGGTGGAGCAGCTGGTGGTGGGTACGCTCAAGTGATTCCCATGGAGGAGGTGAGACGGCAGGGGAGGCAGCAAGTCCCTGGCCCTCTGGGAGGGGTGGGCAGTTCCAGGTGGCTGCTGAAGCACTTGGTGGTGATGGTCTGCCTGGAGAACTGGAGTTGTATATTCATGGTGCTTGTTTGGACATGCGTGACGGTTTCGCCCTGAAAGAGTCTAATTTAGAGCTCGACGAAACTACTCCATGTCCCAAACTGGTGAAGTACCACCTTGAAAGAGCACAGCTGGTCCATGCAGAGCCCTGATGTAGCACCGTTGTTACAGTTTTGATCCCGCATTGCACATGAGCATGAGAACAGTCAAGGGCTTGTGTTGGTTGCTGTCAGTGCTGTGGTGCCATCAAAACTGACCTTCTGCCTCCTCCTGTCAGAGTTACATAAAAAATACAGTACCTACATAATACAGGTACTAATCTAATCTAAACTTCTGATTTCAGGTTTTTAAAGCAAAACTTTGTTGGACAAACTTTGTATCAGCAAAGTTCATGCCTGATCAGCGACAGGATATTCTCCCGTGGCTAGCAGAAAGCTGGCAAACACCCCCAAAGCCAGTACGCGTGGTCTGCTCTGGGGGATTCAACAGAAATCCACACCTCTGGTCCAGGTCAATTAGTAAATACTGACAGTGAAGTGATTTAGTATTAATGATGTGGAACCGTAGCCCAGGGCTTTTCATTCTTGGATCATTTATCAGAAAATGAAGATGTTCATGGCTTTGTTTGGCTAAACTAAGGGTATTTTACCACGTACTGAGGTGGAAACAAGTCCTTCATACAGCTCAGTGTATTTTCAGCCTGATAATATTTCATCTGCACTGATAGGTGCCTAATCAGAGCTGCAACCTCAAGGACATAGCAATGATTGTTGCTGTTAATCTGTCTGATATTAGTAAACTGAGTTACATGGCTTCTTATAAGAAGATTTTGTTGTTTTCACCTTCTAGTTCAATCTTCATTTGACTGGAGATATTCATGCTATAACTGCGGCAAATAATTTGCTGGCTGCTGCTGTTGATGCGAGGATCTTGCACGAGAACACTCAATCTGATAAGGTGAGAGTTATTTTCTGATAGCCACATGACATCTTTTCAGTTTTTCAATAAACTGCATTTCAAAGCAAACCAAGTTGATTATCTTTTTATATTCTCACTGTGTGAAGAGAAACTATTGCTGAAGCCATTCTGTGTTCTGCTGGGAAATTTTCCGTATAGAATATATTTTTCTGGTAAATAGCTGTCATAAGGTAGATCCTTTAAGATAAGGATCATATGCCCAGTACATTGTCAACTATTTCAGACTGTACTAAATGGTATAATAAAAGATTTTTTTTCTCTATATATAATCTCATTCTTTGAAATAATTTCTGTACTACTTTTAAAGTTAAAAATTAAACTTCTGATGTATAGTTGGGTATGATGTACCTTAAGATGAAGGGGTTGTGGGGAAATAAACTAAATCCTCTTCTCTGCACTAAATCTGTTGCGACCTTAACACAAATGCTCACTTGAATCTTTAAGGAAGGGAAAAAGTAAAGGAAGGAGTCTCCTTTTTTTGGCTACAGTATTAAAACTGTGCAGGGTTGTCATGTCCCCTTTACTTGGTTCGACACAAATGTACATTGAGGCCAGTCTGCAAATGGTAGTTGTAGTTTGAATAATTTGGACCTTGGTTAAAGTTTTAAAGGGTTTCCAGTTTCACAAATAATACATATTTTTTGGTGAAACTTGGTCACACAGTCATTTTGGTAATTGGATTTAAACTGTTACATCATAGGCATTGCTCAAAAGCCTACCACCTTCTCAGAATTGTTTTTTAAATCGCTAACCAGAAGTCCACAACTTTTGTGGTTGGGAAATTCTTACTGAAATTAATCTGAGTAAAATAAAGACATTCTCTTTTTATTTAACTGGTTCCTGCTTGTAATTTTTTCTTTCATTAACCTCTTGTGTGTTTTTCATAGGCTTTGTATAATAGACTGGTTCCAGTAGTTAATGGCGTGAGAGGATTTTCTGCTATTCAGCTTGCCCGTCTGAGAGTAAGTTGTTACTTTTGATACTATAATTGTCACCTCAATTATAGTATCTCTTCATAAAATTTCCTGTCTTGTGCAACTTGTTTAAAATTCTTTAATGTATGGGACTGAGTTTGTATAAACCTCCCTCATGAATTTATCAAGTCCAGACTTTTTTCTGAAAGCATCATCCTTGAAGTAATAGGATCTGGGTCTGATATTATTTTCATAACTAACATTTTTGCTATTCTCTTCTCCTGAAATAGACCAGTAATGTTTTTAAATGCTGTGTCTTTCATAATGTAATATTAAAGTTAGAGTTTTTAAAATACTTTCCCTATTATGGTAAAGTCACGTTTGAAAGCTCACATTCTTTGGTTTTGCAGTATTTTCTGGTTTTGAAAGTTTATTATAGCATATAGTTCTGGGGTTTTATTGATGTCGATTTGACAGCGTTCTTCCTTCGAGGGGCAGAAGTACATTTGTGTGCATACTATATTTTTGCATCCTATCTTGCTTCCTGAATGCTTCCAGGAGAGCTTCCTATGCAGTTAATGTATGAATAAGGCTGCGATTCTAATCAATAATGAGAGAGAAGACAGTCCACTAGCAGAGGGGAAGGAGAGTATGAACCCCTTGAATATGACCCTTATGGACAGCTTCAGCCTTCTGCATCCAGTGCCATGTTCATTGGCTTGTCCGTCCTGACCGGTGGTGTTTCAGAGTCACCGGGTGGCAACGGAGAGCTGCCGAGTGTGCACTTGGAACTGGGGGGGTGGAAAGGAGAATAGAGGTAATGCCAGCTTCTGTTTTGGAAAAATAGTTTCTCATAATGTGGTGCTCACTTGAAGGCCAGTAAACTAAAACGTGGATGATGCCTGCTTGACTCTGTGGCAGAGTAGCTTTCATGGAATTTTCCATCAGAATTCGGGAGTATTTTCATTTTATCCTTGTTGTGTAGGGTAAGAGGTAGGGCAGGAGAGGGACTGTTTAGGTTATTCATTACACACCAACTATCTGTGGCCTTGAAGTGGATTTCTCTCTCTTCACTTGAGCTGCAACTCGGTAACAAAAAAGTTTGGCTTTATAACATTCAAATACATGCATCATAATTTCCAATATAACTGAATTATTGTACTATGAATTATTTTTAGTATAATGATTCTTTATACTTAAAAAAATCAAATTAAAAAAATATCTTTATGGGATGGGGTTACATTTTATTTTTTTCAAAAGAGGACTATTAAGATTGAAACTCCTCCCTTACATGTGTGGTTTGGACTTGTAATTATAGAAGGTCCCATGCAATTTTTTTTCCCCTTGCCTAACAGGAGCTACCTTTATCGTTTCCCTGCTCCTCGGCTCTTTTCTCTTTTTCCCAGTAGTTATCAGCCTAAGACCTCCTTACCTTACCTTCTCTCTTTAACTTCTTCTACCCCAGTCTTTTCTTTGTCTCCTTTTCCACGTCAGCTCTGTGTCTTCCTTCCAGATCAGTCAGCTTTTTTCTTGCTGCTTAGATCCAGGATAGACGTTGAGACCCTGGGAGGGACAGGCTGCTTCCTTTGCAGTCCCAGTGCCCAGCCCTCCTTGCAGCAGTTGAAAGTTATCAAAATGACTGAAAATTTTGCTGTCAACCTTCTGTGGAAAAATGCTGTGGGCAAAATGCTCTGGAAAAAACCTATCTGGGCAAATGCCTGATACACCAAACAGGAGGGGTGAGCACTGAACTCTGACTGCCATCCCCCAGTAGAGAGTTGCTAGTGGGATATTGCTCCTTTCTCAATCTTTTATTAAATTTCTAAGAACCCATCACCTAACTATATCAAACTGGATTAAAATTGGCCAACAGATTAGAAGAATATTAATACAGGACTGACATTTGAAATCTTAATTAAAACTGCAGTGAAAAGTCTTAGGGTACCAAGTGTCAAAGCCTGCAAGCTGTTCTCAACAGCTTTTTTGCCCTTCTCAGTACAGTGGGAAATGCCCTAGTGCCTGCATCTGGATTTGAAAGCATCCCTCACAGTCTGGGACACCAATCCTCAAAAAAGTGTGCCGTGAAATACTCTCAAAAGGATGTCCCCGGCTTTCTAGAAATAACTAGAAACTGTTGGTTAAAATACAGAAGTAACCGTGGTAGCTCTTTGAAATTGAGTATTTTTAGACACTTAGATTTGCTTTATTTTCAGTCCTGAAGTGTAAGCATGTTGGTTAATTCACTGAGGAATGCTTTCTAATGCCAGAGAAAATTAAGATTTTTTTTTTTTGTTTATAACTTACTTCTTTTTTAAGACCACAGTTCTTGAGCACAATTTTCTGATTCATCCTTGAGTAGATTAACCTAAGAAATGGTTTGGTGTTGCTGAAGTAGTCAGTCTGTAAAAGCCAGGAGGTATTGGCTCATTCATTATAAGTGACTGAGTTTATGGATGATGGGCTCTTAAAGCTGAAGTTTTTATTTCATTCAAAGATGATTCACACAAGACAATGGGTCTTTCAAAGATTTCCACAAACTAGAGCAAGCAATTAATTATCATTTTATTAGTAACTGTTAATGTTGAATTTTCTCTTTGGTTTATGTTAAGAGTTTCTTCTGTGTAAGAAAGAGATTGTTAATTTAGTGGCCTATGAATATTTCTCCTATTTTGTTTCATTTCTCCATCTACATTTGCCCCTATTTTAGTTACAGGTAATTTCCTGTGTGCTTTTTTTTTTTTTTAAATAGCTTTGGTCCTGACATGCTTCTTTCCAAGTGCTTGCTGAAAGCGGGGGTGATAAGCCAGAGCAGCTATACCTTTTGAAGCAAAAAAGCCACTTCATTGCATTTCTTTAACTTGTTTTTGCGTAGAGGCTGGGAATAAACAAGACTGATCCTGGAACTTTAACAGAAGAGGAGATCAGCAAATTTGCACGCCTTGATATTGACCCATCTACCATAACATGGCAAAGAGGTATGTAGTCAGAAAGCCTCACCTCAGCTTGGATTTAATCATAACTTGTTTTCTAATTTGCTTAATTTTACCTGAATGAGAGCTGTTTCTGCTCTCTGACTGTAAGAGCAACCCATTTGCAAGTGGGAAAGGGGGGTGCATAACAAATTTGGGTGCAGTATATTGCTCTAAACTTGGTTAAAGATCTGCAGTAACTCAAGAGACTTTGCTAATATTTGTAGGATGGGTTGCTCTGGCAGTTGAAGTACAATCCTTGTCTCTCTTACATTAGATAATACATCTTAAAACATACAAAAGTGGCTTTTTTGTACGTCTTACAAATCTTATCCATTCTTTTTTTAGCTGTGTCTATTATGGTTTTAGATTATTTGTACTTACTTTACTTGATTTTTGTCCCTCATCCTCTCCAGCTCAGAGACTAAATATGCCTCAGGGATTATGGTGGTTTTTTTAAGTGTCTTGAGATGTTTGCTTTGTTAGGAGAAAGTGAAAGATGTGGTATGGTTTCAACTGTGTATGCCAAGCAAACCAATATCCACTCTCACACCCTTCGACAACTCCCCTCTGCATTTTCCAGTAATAGTCCCAGGTTGAATTTCAGTGTTTACCTCAACTTCTGTATCTCTTTTTTTTAAGAAAGTGAATTCTGCATGAAGTTTTGAGCTAAATTTTACTGGATTTTATTTTCTTACTTAGTTCTCAAACACCAAAGTTATTAGTTCAAATAGTTAAATGGAATGAATTGTGATGCTCAGAGAAATAAGGTGAATCTATTGAGGAGTGAGGAGCCTTGGCCGTGCTTTGTGTGCGTGTCATCTCAGACTTGGGATATTTTTCCCAAGGTAATACTGAAGGATGTGGCATAAGGTGTTTTTTATTAGTTGCACAGTGTGTTTGCATGGAAGAGACCTGTATTAGGATGAAGGAATAATATAAATATTTGGTGTAATATGACTCATCGGTTTTTATCAGCACGGGTTTGGGAGGAGGCAACACTGCTCAAGTGCTGTAGCTTCAAGTGAGGTATTTAATTCATCTCAAACAATGTTAGTGAAATTTTTACTCCATACAACTCTATCTAACATATCTTAAACATTTCATATTCAGAGAAAAAAAAATGTTTTTAGGACTGTTTCAGATAACTTGGAAAATGTTTTATTTGGGGCTCTTTCTGCAGTCCGTGTGTCTGTGAAGCTTGTTACGTACCAGGGAATTTGTAGGACAGAAGAGAAAGCATTGGGATTGTCTGAAAATTAATTTTAGTCACGACCTGTTTCCTTAAGTGTCACAAGCTTAAAGTTCATTGTCATCTTACACTAGCTGGAACAGGTACAACATACTGAAAAGAAGGAAAGCTTCCCCCCTACTTACCCTTCCCCTGGTATTCAGATCCTGTTTATATTTCTAGAGGATAAGGAAGTAGATGCATTAAGCCTAATGCTTGCTTGAACCTAAACTTCCTGAAACATTTACTTTCAGTAAGGAAGAGGGAAAATTTGGAGAAGGAAAAATGGCTTTTGTGGCAAAACCAATTCTTTCTTATTTTACTATTTCTAAGTGCAGCTACTGGAATCTTCCTGGGAAACGAATGGTGAGAAAGCCAGTGTGTCACAGTGACCGGGAGTTGCATGGATAGTTATAATTTCATGGTAAAGGTGTTCAGGTGACATGATTTCTCTAGGAAGGGCTAGATAAAAAGCAGCCCACTGGCTGTCCAGGCTGGTAGGAAGGCTAGACCCTGCTCCCAGCAGTGCCTGGGTTGGCAGGAAAGACATTTAGGTCTGCTTAAGGCTTCTCGTGGGGCTGAGAGGACAAGGGGTAAGTTTGTGCTTGAGAGACCAGCTTGGCATATGGCTTCATGGTGGCATATGGTACCACAGCTTGGTATGAGGCTACTGCTTCCACATACCAGGCTCTGTTCTGCAATTTCTGCCAGTACTGTAGTATTTTAGAGTATGACTGTATATAAACAGAAAACAAAACGAGTTAACCAAATCTGTGTTGCACCATGCCTCAAATGGAATTCCTGAGGAAATTAGGGGCCTAAATACCACGTAGTGGGAAGAAGGCACATACAGTATTTACAATAGCCCCATGAGAAATGCCCAAGAAAGGGAAGTGGCTTAAATCTTGCTTTTCTCCCAGCTCACTTACAACCCTGAACTGGGGCTGTGTAGTACTGAGATTTGGTCCCTCTGGTTCTTGGGTAATTATGTTGTCCTTTTCTGTACAGACAAGTTTGTTAGTCTCCAAAAGCAGCAGGAA
>KZ507014.1:28728-52993 GCA_002844005.1 Limosa lapponica baueri | reverse complement strand
CCAAACCAAAGAACTAAACAAAGTGTAACCGTTGAGTCCTGTTGTGAACTCTCACTAATTGAAGGCATTCCCTGCTTCAGCTTCAGGTATCCAAGTGAATCACAGGCCCTCATTAAGTTTGAGATAGCCTAAGCCTTTTAGCTCAGCTTGTCCGTTCGCTCTTCCCCAAGCCTTGTTGCTATGCGCTGACAGCGCGGTCCTTTTGCTCTGATTTTGGGTTCTCTCAATACGATTTTTGCCACTGAACTTTTAGTGCAATGTCTTGGGTAGCATTTGGGTGGCTTTGCACTTGTTTGTCTTCACAGCCTTTTACTGCTTCGGGCCTGTTTCCCCGCAAATTCCCCCCATCTGGCAGCCCCTGCACTGGCCACCGGGGCAGCCGTGCTGACGGCCAGGGGAGTCTTGCGCTGGGGCACGTTGAACATGCCCATCTTCACAGTTGCTGTCAGAGCTTTGCGGTCTCTCATACGTCTCCTTAGCCCCTCCGGCAGCAGCCTGAAGTCTGTTCCTGACATTTCATTTTCCTTTTGTATGAAAGATGGCCTAAACTGGCCTGTTTAACCGATTCTACATCACTTGCTTTTGGTTCACCTTAATTGTTGAACAGCAAAGACAGCTGACATCTCAGCAGTGGCAAGGAAAGGAGCTTGGTGTTTAGGCTGAGTCCTGTGCTGTGACTGGGTGGGGAAATACTACTTTGTGGATTTTTTGCTTTGTTTTTGTGGTGTTAAACTCTTTCATTCCCCTTTGGTTCTTCATCACTCTCCTCTGATGTAGGAACATCAAACTCTCGTGGCTGATCCACAGAAGCTGGTTAATACTGAAGGCCACACCTGGTGTAAGTTGCAACTGAAGTTTTTACTAGCAGCCCTGAGGATAAATTTGCCACTTCTGTAAAGTTTCAATTTTGCACAGATTCCTCCTTGTGCTTGTGTTCTTCTTTCATATTTCAGGGGAGTGTGTTTTGATTTGCTGGAAGTCCTCTTCTGAAATGACCTCTGTGCCTCATCTTTCTTTTCTCCATAGTTTCTCGCCATTACTTTGAGGGAGATTTTAATTGGCAATTATTGGCAATTTTTGCAAACAAGAACATTAACCAGCTTTCTGGAAGTGTAGGTTAGAGTGATTGACTTAAGTGAGCAAAGAATTGTTGTATTTGTTTCTCTGACAGCAGAAGTCCAATGTCTGGACCAACACAACATATGATGTATATGTAAAATGCTTGATTTTAACTCAAAAGATTACACTATTTAAAGGGGCAAGTGTTCTTGATATTATTTTGCCACATAAGATGCTGCAGCATGTTCTTAAACACATGCACAATTCTCAAGGATTTGGGAAACAGTGTGTGGGTTCAATCGCAGTGTAACTGCTGCCAATTAAGAGTCCCAGTCGTAAGCACTGCATGTATGCAAAACAAAAAAATCAAGTCCTTGTCCTAGAAAGACTTGCTAGTTACTCAAAGGGCAAGAGGTGACAAGTGCCTACTGACAGGCAGCTGGCAAAGCAGAGGAAAATGTGCATTTATCACAGTAGTATTGCCGTCCCGCTCACCCAGCAGTTTTCTTTTTTTATGGTAGTTTCCAAGAGGGGGAAAAAATCTTGGTGTACTTTGCAAATAGAGAAATTCTGAGATTCTATAGGTTTCAGGAGGCATGTCTCATGTCAGGAAAAGCAGAGGAGGAGTGCAAAGAAGCATCGATGGGATGGAATTTATTCTGGTTGCTGATGTCTCAAATGTCTCTCTAGGGACAGGTGTTTATTTAGAGAGAGGTGTCTTGAATTGCACCCAGAAATGGAGGGGACTAGACTACAGAACCCATACTAACTTGTCACCTTTCAGACATGCCACGAGGGGAAAGTGGTTTGCAATCCTTGTTCACTCCTGTGGGCATCTATGCAGGCAGCCTTGCTAAAGGAAAGGAGATACCAACAAACCAAAAAAAGGACAGGGAAATTTTGGCAACTTTATCAACACAGAATGCAGCTGGTCACTCCTTGTGATGAGTCTGGTGCTCTGCTCAGGAGGAGGTAATCGTTTCTGATGCTTAAGACATTTAACGTGGTCACGGCTTCTTACTTCACATCTCTCTGCTGCTCATTCCTCCTCCTGCGTTGGCTTAAAGCAACAAAATACCTTCGAAAATCCAAGTTCCTTTTCTGCATCAGTCAGTTTGTTTCTTAATACTGTGATAAGGTGAATAGAAAGGATGAACTAGGTTTTTTAGCCAGTGAATGCAGGCTGCCCAGGAGGTGTTTTGAAGAGTTAAAGGATGAAAGAGGAAGAGGAATGAGCTTTCCTGAGTCATATTTGTCAGCGTGTCAGAAGTTACTGCACTAAACAACTCAGCAGATTGCCCCATCCATCTCTTTAATCCCTTGAAGGTGTTTCAGTTTAGGAAAGAGGTTGTTGTAAATCAGAAGAAAAAACAAAGCATGAATATGTTTTTGGAATCCTAAACCACAGTCCTTCTGAAGTTTGTTTTTCAGGCTTGGAGTATATGTTTGGCAGTTGCTTTCTTTCCTACTCCTACTAAGCACGTCCCATTCAGCACTGGGACCACGCTGTGCTAGGCAAGGTGGAGTGTGGCTTCATCTTTCCTGGTGTCATATCAGGTGACAAGAGGAAGGTTATTGCAGGCTGTTGATGCCTTTCTTAAGAAAAGTTCACTTTCTGTTTCTTTCTTTAGGTGGTCCACTTGATGTGATTGGAAAGACTTTGTCACACAATTTTAATGGTATAAACTCAAGTAGAAGCAGTAAATTTTTATAAGCTAAGTAATTGACTCTTTTTATTGTGCTAGTACACTTGTTAGAATAAAGTAATGATGCTAGCTGCTCTAACTATCTGTTTAATACATACAAAGTTGTATTTCAAAGGGTGTCTGATTTACATTCTCTCAGAGCAGACGTTGTATAACAAGCTTATAAACCGCCTTATGAAAATTGTGTGTTTAATACACTAACTGAATAATTGTCAGTAGATTTTTTTAATATCATAAGACACTTCAAAGTATGTTCCTAGTAGTAGTCTTTTTCCAAAAAAGGAAATAAAGCCCAAATACTTTGGCTAAACTTCTTTTGGCACCAGTAGTACATGTGATATTATTACATTTAAATGTTGAGTTCAAGGATTTCTTTTCAATATTTTTTGTTGCTTGATACCACTAGAAAGGGGTGCCATGCAGTGACTCTCCTCCAGAGAGCTTTAATTTTTAAGATTCCGTCCAGCGTCTTTCTACCTTGTGTTATTTCATCTCTTACTTCTTCACTCCTTATTTTCACAAGCAACAAAATGTAATGTGATTATGTTCCAATATTTTGCTCTTTGAACCACCGTGGTTTTTTCTTGCTTTAAGTGTTAAAGCAAGGCTAAGGTTTCGTGGTGCAAGCATTGTCAGCCTAGCTGTAGCTGACCTACTCTGAAACAGCGTGTGCTACAAACTAGATAAGGGATGTTCAAAACTTGACAGTGTTTCCTCTCATCCCATTCATTCCTAGCGCAGCTGCTCAAGCAGCTGTGCTTAGCACAACTGTGGCAGTGGGATATTGGGGAGGAAGGTGATAACTGTGCTAGTCAGTATTGCTGCAAGGCTCTTAAAATCATGGTCTTATAGTACAAGGCACAGAGGTACCACAAACTGCAAAATAAGGTACCCTTACTGCTAGAAGATCTGTGAATCTTTGCCATTCACTTGTGAATAGTGATGCCATTCACATCCCAGGTGCCCTTTTTATTTCTTTCTTCACATTTGCCGAGGTAAAAGTAAGTTCGATTTCTTTCATGTGTTGTAGAGTGGAAACTCTCCTGTTCTCCTTTGCTTTTAAAATCTTAGCAAGTTTTCTTACCAGTAAGCTGGAAAGTCTTCAGAGACAACTTGTCATGCAACATGTTTTCCTTCACTGACAGGAAGTCAAAGTTCCTGAAAGCTGATCTTACTTACTGCCTTGTCACAAATAATCTGGGTGCAAATCATGCATCCCTTGCTTAAGGATTGCTGCCATTGAAAGTCAGGTGACAGTGATTTAAATTACTTTCTATTGCAGAAAATGCTTAAAACAGTCTTGAAATAATTTATGAATTATTCCACATGAGAATCAAAACCTTTTTATTATCTTTGTGTATTCAGAGTCCTTGAGATACTTCTGAGTGACTCCACGTTTTCACTACAGAGCTCTTGAAACTTTTTTCTTGTGACAGTTCTGATCTTTAGGATGCATTGCCAAACTAAAGCTTTTCAGAAGGAAGGTTGGGTAGAAGAGAGCTGTCCTGAATGATTTTGTGTGTCGGGAAGAATTCTAGCATTGACCTTGGTATCATATGTCACTGTATTTCAGAGTTGAATTAATTTGTGAGCTTGTAAATTATGCAAAACTAAATTCAAAATGGAAAGTTAGTATTGATCGTGAACTGTTGAATTATGTCTAACTAATATTACACTTGTCTTAAAACAGTGATGTTTTCCTCAACGAGAGGTGATGCTATTTTGAAGAGAAAAGCTCCCAAATTATGAACTGTCTTGCAGTGAGACTTTACCTTCTTCCCTTGAAAGAAAAAATACGTCTACAAAGTGTTAGAAATTCGCTTGGCATTCCCTCGCTACAAAATGTATTTGTAAATGTATGTTCCCAAATCTGTTGTTGATATCCAGAGTGATGAGGAGCAATTTACAGGAATAAAAGAACATGTGATTATAAATCATCAGCCATTTAGCTGAATTCTCTGCTTTATTTGACAAGCCTATCAGATGATCTTCATAAACTGACTGAGCTCCAGTTTGAAACTAGCTTGGATTTTTAACTCTTGCTGCTACTGCTGGTAAGCTAGCTGGGTTTCCATGGCCAATTTGGACTCGTTTGCTCTTCTTCTCTAATACTGTCTTCCAGCTCAGTCTTCTCTCTCTCAGGTGATAATTTTTGTACTGTCTAATTAAACAAGCACAGCTTTTTAAATATTTTATAATTAATGCTAGACTTGCCATTTCTATGGCACAGCCTATCTGCTTTTTTAGTTTCTGCATCTGTTACAGTATTCTCTTTCTTCAGCATAGGTGCACCCATAGAGCTCTGCAAAGTCACTCTTACCTTGCTGGTGTTTATCCTCAGATCCGTCACCTTTTTTTCTCTCATTTTCCATATATCACTCATTCTGGGATTGACTTAATACTGCTAGGCTCCCAGGCTCTTCTCTGATGTTTGCAAGTATGAAGTTCCCAAATTGTAGGTCAGATTTTTGTCATTAATCTCCAATGGCAATGGCTGTTTACTAAAAACTTTCATTCTGTTTCTCTTCATTTCTTCCTAAACATCACAGCAGCTTTTTCCTGTGTGATATCCTAGTTCCTCTCCATGTTGGCGATGCTTTCAAACTTCTGCATCGCCATCAGTGTTCCTCAGTCTTTCTGCTGGGGTTGTTTAGCAAATAGTAAATGAGAGCCCCTGGGCTGGTCCCACAGTTCTCCTATTGTGGCTGCCTGTTCTTCTCTCTCTTAATCATGTAATCATAATTTTTTTCTAGCCTTGCTAACACATTCCTATATATTGCTGTAGCAGTTTTTTTTTCCCTGAAGACCACATTGATGAGATATTGTCACATTTTCGTTGCTGGAGAAAGGTTTGCATCTGGCATAGCCTACCTCTGGTAGACAAAGGTTCTAAAATATCTCAATTTTTTTTAAATTATTCTTTTCTTTAAAATGTATTTGAAAACCATTAAGTCACTTGGGTTTCCCCCACTCCTCTTACAGTACTTAAATACAAGTTTTGATACTTTTGAGATACAAGACACCAAGAGAAAAGGGACTTGCTTAAAATGCTTATACAAGCTTTATTACCCTACAGTAATAGGAACTTTAAGGTAACAGGGCTCTTGTAGAGCCATGGCAGCTGCCAGGACTTAAATATGCATGAGGAATTCACTGTCAAGCTGACGTGGTATTTTAATGCTCTGTATGCTGACCTCTTCTGCAACATGTTAGAACTTAACACAAGTCTTTCCTCTGTCAATGACATTCATAAATTAAAAGTATGGAGTGTACAACTGTGACGGGCTATCCATTATTCTCGGTCTCAGGACAGTTATCCAGAGGTAAAAATAGATAGGAAGGATCTGTCATTCATGCAGAAAGTAGAGGCACTGCCCAGTTCCTGATAAATAAAATACCATTCTACTGAGTAGAAACTGATGACAATGCAACTTCTGTCATATTTGTTTTCCCTTCTCTTCTCAAGTTACCAATTTTACCTAGTTTTAAAACTCCTAAGAACCAAATAAGCAGTTCCTTTTGTTCTTTTGTTACCTACTGCTTGTACTGCTTTTATTTATAAGAAGAAAGAACCAGAGGTTAAAAAAATGCAAACAGTAAAACATATATGCTAGGAAGTTCTTTTAATTCATCACTTGGCAAAGGAAATAAAAGCAGGCCTCCTAGCTAACAGCGTTACTCTTGCTTAGGGTTATTTGGCAGAAAATCCATCATCCTCTCTCCATTTGTGAGCATTTCATATTGACTTACACCCTCTAGCAAGGGTCAGCAGGGTAGAGTACGCATCAAGAGTTCAAGTCCCGTTTCAAAGGCTGAATTTTAATTTTAGTGGATGGTTTATTTTTAATATCATTTGAAAATGAAAGCTCTTTATTAGATTTTTTGTTTGTTTGTTTTACTGGCATTTTGATACTGAAATCTAATGTTCTTTTTGTGGACTACTTGCATAAGAAATAGGTTTGTTCAAGCATTTCTATCATGTTGGAGAAACCATTTTTTTGCTTTTTATTTTATGAGTCATTGTTCTGAATCTGCAGGCAGGAGTGCTTTGATTTCTGAGAACTTTTATAATTAAAATTGTTAATAATGTACAGTGATAGAGGGGGCAATGTTTGTTTATATGTGTATTTACTTTGTGAACTGTTGACTTAAATCTTAAAGGCTCCAGAGAAGTCAATACAAATGTGAAGTGTGGTAAGGACATAAATACATGTATTTCCATTTTTGATTATGGTAATTATAGTTGGCAGAGTTTTAATATAAACTAGTAGGAGTTTATATTTAGCAGAGTTGATTTTCTGTTTTCCGCGGGTATTCCATAAACACACACACACTCTGAGAGTTCAGCTAGGAGGCATTTCAGTGAGAGTTGTTCAAAGCTACATTGTCTTCTTTGGGATCAGAACTCCCAAATGTTTGGGGTTTTTTCTCTCATCATGTGCTACCCTTTCTACCAGCCCAATTTGAAACGATGTCATGGTCTGGGGAGAAGGTTAAGGTATGTCTTTAGGTGTTCTTGGAAGAAAAATGCACATGCAGAGGGTTCCTAAGATTTTTATTTGCAGGTGTTTTGTTTTGCTTCATAAATTTTATGAAGTACTCTTTAATAAGACAATATAAAAGAAACATACGGTGATTTCTCAGAATGTATGCTGATGTCAAATTGTTGGGTTTTTTAAATTTTCAAACAACAAACCATATGCATTGTTCTATGCTGGGAACGTCTAAATTGTTTTAACAGAAAATAGTTACTTCTCTTTGAGAACAAAAATTAGGTTTGCTTGCATATCTGATTTTTATGACCAGTGGGACTAGCTTTAAAGAAAAATATCAAGAATTCATGACTAGGGATATAAATATGTTTCTGAACCATTTCTAAACATGTTAATTAGATTGCAAATAATACTACGTTATGTATGGCTGGTATGATTCGTTAATGGGAAGAGTGTTTCTTTGGCAAATAGCCAAAGTGCTTTTGAAGGTCAGATGTTGACAGTATTTGAAAGTGTTCGGAGACTGTTCTCTGATTATATAAAATAATACATTAAGAGAAAAGATTAATATCCTAAATGGTATATCAGGGTCAGTTTGCTGCTCTGACCTAGCCATTTTATTTTTTCAGTTTTATATAACTGCTCTGTAATTAATTTTATTTGATTGAGAATACAGATTAGATTCAGATACAGTGGGAGAAAATGTGGGTTACAACTACTTTTAAATTTTGGGTGGCCTATCTGTCTTTTATATGGTAGGTCTTTTCGTCGGTCCCTTTATCCTTGATTTGCTGTGCTGACAGCTTTATTGAAGCTGAAAATCTCAAGCTCTTCAGCTTCTCTTCCTCTAGTAATAAGGCACGTGCTTGTAATGTATCTTCAACTTAGCCCCAACTATAAGCTCTGAAGGGGAACGAAGCTTCAGGGATGGAGCAGATGCTTTACATGCACAAGGACGCTGCATCTATCTGCTGCTTCCATCCACCGCATCTCAAACAGAGCTCCCAAGAGGCTGAGTAACAGCTTCATAAATCAAGGGTTGCAGGTTTCAGCTTTTCCTGCAGCCGATTAGGAATTCAGTGTGCAGCCTGGGGTCCTTCGCTGCACGAGGAGAAGGAAAGCACAAAAATGTGGGGCAGGGCCGAGGACAAGAGAGTAGTTGAGATGACAAGATGATGGGCAATTATGAGGAGGAACTGGAAAAAAAATTAATAATTTATAATCTGTAGTCAAGGAGGATCCACTAATAATGTACAAATATTTCAGAAATGGTAATGGGTAGTTTGCAATGGCAATTCCGTTGCCTTATTTACATGAATTGTGGTTAAATGGATAAATTGGCAATGGGCATTAAAGAATTGGCGTAGCCATGAGCAGTTGAAAGGATTTGTCTTGTAAACCAGCAGAATTATGGTTTGGTTTGATTTTGGTTTTGGTTGTGTTCTTAATTGGGAAATCCATGTAGGAAAATCCTACTCCATGTGGGATTTGTTGGTGTGTGACCTTAGTACCTTCACTCTCCTCAGTTTGTAATTCTTTCTGTAAGATAGATTACACATACGCACACACATATGGTTCAGCAGACACAGTTATTTTCCACAGCAATTTTAACCAGCTGAGTCCTTTTTCCTCGTCCAAAAATTATAGGGAAAACAGTAAATACATATTAATAAGTTTGACACAAGCCATCAATCTTACACTTTGAGTAGAGGTTCAAATACTGCCTTTGTAGAGTTTATTTTAAAAATATGGGTGATTACAACCAAGCTAATGCCTATCTGCAAAATGTTTTGGAGGGCTCACATCTGAAAAGCTTCCATGATTTCCAAGGTTGCTCCTGCTGTATTTCTCCATGCATGTGGCTCTTACATAAAGTCTGTGCAGCAGAGTGGGCTTCACATGCCTGCTTCTTCTACCCTTGTCTGCTCTTCTGAGGCTTATGCTGCATGTTCTCACCACTGGGCATTTTTTCCCCATCTCCCCAAATACTACTGATAGTATCTGTTGCGTTCTCTCTCTATGGAAAGTCATTCTGTGTATTGATATCTTTAACTCTGTATGTGCTTGAAACATGTATCACACTTTTTGTAGAATTTCCACCAGCACAGACCTCTCCAGCTAAGCTCTTGGAATGGTCTTGTAGAGTAATTTACAGCCTTTGAATCAGTTTCACTGGGCCATTTTTTCATCAAGTGAAACTGCTAGTGCAGTGGAATAGTTGTCTTCCTGGGGATACGTAACAGGAGATGCCAAAACTACTGAGCCATGTTTTAGAAATTCATGGAAAAAGGCAAGTTTAGTGGTGTTGGCGTCCCCTCCCAGGCCAGTCATGAAGGCAAGGCATTCTGTCTCCTAGTAAAGACTAAGTGGAATGAAATAAAACAAAACCAGAACCTGCTTCTCCTCCTAGGAGGGTTCACTACACGTGTACACTGAAAAGACAGTGCCTAAATCATGGGCAAAATCATTATCATAATAAGGAAGCACTCCCCAGGATTTTAGAAAGGCAGAGTGGGGAATACTTCTCAAAATGTGTGCCTTGGTAAAGGGTCTGGGGGAGTTTTAAGAAGGCGGCAGCCCAAGGCAAATAGTTGCATGCAATATGGAGTAGGCTTACACTGCAGTGATTGATGACTCGGTGCCTGGCATGCCGCGGGTGATTGCACCAAGTGACAGGAGCATTGATCATCCTGGTTTAGCGGCGGCTCTTTGTTGTGTGGCATCTGTCATAGCCTCAGCCGACACCGCTCTCCCACCAGTCCACGCACAGACGCTTTTTGTTTTGTGATGAGAACAAGGAGGAGCACGTGTGGCTGGCAAGGTGATTGCCTGGCCTGGCCGCCTCTCACAGCCGTGCCCATCTGTGAAGGTATGCGGGAGTGCATGAACACCTACCGCCCGGTGCGTGGTGGTAGTTGGTTAAATGGATTTTGTCACTGAGTTATGAGTGTCTCAACCAGGGTATCTTGTAGTCTCAGAGGGTATCTTGTATGGCTGCAAAAAATTCTGTATTACTCATTCACTTTCTGTATCATCACTCATTGCCCGATTTTTCTGCTGCTCTTTAGAAAATATGTCACCTTCCAGGGCATATGCTGAAGTGGTGTTCTGTCTCAAGATCCTTCACATCCTGTATTTTCTTTTTCGTGAAGCGGTGCGATATTGGTGCTAAGGCAGGTGTTAATTAATGGCCATTTGATGAAATGGGTACTACTTCCCTTTTCCAGGGAAGTAGATCTTCAAGCTCCTTGCCTGCCTCTTGGAAGTCAGCATTTTCCAGGTGCTTGTAACATGACTTCTCAAAGCATGTTCAAAGTCCATTTTCCGTAGCTCTTCCAAGGGGAGTAGGAGGAACCAAAACCTGAGAGCTCAACAGAGAGCAGCTTCAGTTTGACGGAAGGTGTATTTGTGGCAGGAGCTTCAGCCAACTGGGTCTTTTAAAACTGAAAGTAAATAAAAGTCTGGTAATGAGATACCCAGAGAGAAACATGGTTTAGGTGTGATGAATTTTATTTTAAGCATTTAGGGTAATACTATGGGTACCATAAATTAATATACTCCTTGCAGTTGGGGAATTGTAGAACAGCCTTAAATGAAGATCCATCAGTGCTGCTGTTAATTATTCCTTCCACACAAGTCCAAATAAAAAAGTGGTGACGTTTTAATTTTGTAATTACCGTAAGGCTAATAATTCTTTGCCAAAGGCCATGATGATCTCTTAAGTATGAGATAACGTAATTGCCTTATTCCTGTGCCATTAATTGTGCTCCATTTTAAAAATGTGGTCATCTGTCTTATGAGCAAATGATACTCTGTTACCTCAAAGGAAACGTGCTATGAATGGTAAAAGGATGCAACCTAAAATTCACAGTTCTTTTGTTTGATTTTTTTTCTAGTTCATATTGTATCAGAAGGAGGTTAGAAAAGGGGAGACTGTGTATATTTGGTTAGTGTATTCAGCTACACATTACAATTCATGTCAGGGGCCAACACTTAGCCTATGAGTTATGGGTCTTTACATGAGTATAGGACACAGGAGTTAAGAAGCGGCTGTAAAACCCAGCAGGCTTAGCAGAGGGATTCGGAGAAACATGTACCCCGTGAAGCCACATGCAGCTCACTTTAGTTCTGTTAGAATGAATTGTTTGTGGTTTGTAAGACGTCTTCAGGGTTTTAATCACTAGTAATAAATCTAAATAATGAGCACATTACTAGTGAGCTACGAGAAGATGTCAAATTTTACATTTGAAATATCAGAGTATAGTTTGACAAGGTGGCTAGGGATAAATTAACAGTTTGCCACTGTTGAAATGTGTCTCCCTTCCTTCCCCTGCTTCTGCTTCTCAGCTTTTGCTGCTTGTTTGAACATGTTCGGATACTTGTCTAGTCTCACTTCAGATGATTCAAATCTAACCCAGTGGATACAGATAATTTAAATTTTTTTTTGTTCTGTGTTTTTCTGTTTGTTTATTTTCTCGTTAGCAAATTCCAGCAGTTTACCTCCCAATTAGATGAGCGCCAAAACCTGCTGGAAGTCTGGGCAGCAGGGAGGGAGCAGGGGAGAAGTTGGAAGAATTAAGAGGGAAGAGGAATTGCTCTTTCAGCAAGGCAGGGTGCTCATTTGGTTGAGCCACAGTGTAAAACCATGCCCTAAATTGGTACTTTGTGGGCAGGAATTGCACTTCTGTATATTTTCAAGAGAGGGAGGCAAGCAGAACTGCAGAGATGGGCAGAGCATGCTTTCTGTCACACAGTGCCACTCCTGTCAGCTCCTGGAGTTTTCAGTTTGATTCCCCCCCGCCCCCCCTGCCGAATTTCAAATCTAACATATGCAGCATACATCCATAAGCAGGCCTGTAAAAGCCACAAAGAGGAATTGTATCCTTAATTGTGAGGGAATCAGGATTTAAGAGTTATCTTCAGCTGTCTGGCTTGTAGTAAATAATGTGAGCTTTCTGCTAGTTTTTTGTCTATAGTCTGGGAATAATCTGTATGAGTCATTGTGCCTATTCGTTTGTTTAACGTATGGGATGCTCTTGGAAAGTTAACAGCAGTTGGTATTCAAAGTGAATAACTGTGAGAAGTTATGCTGTAACCTCTATTTTCTCATCTTAAAGCTGCTCTGCATTTCAGTGGTAAAATTCATCTCATATGGAAAAAGAAATGTTGCTGAGCAGAAGGTTGAAATAGCTTGTTACGGCATCCCAAGGGAATCAGCACTTGGATGAGGTGTATTCCTGGGAGCCAAGCTCCCCATGCAGCCCTTGCTGCCCGGAGGCAGTGACAGTCAGCTGAGGTCCAAGACTTTTGGCCACTGGAGACAAGTGTCCTTGCAGGAAAGCAGCATGAATAGAGCTGCTGCTGTCATGGGGTATGATGGCAGGGTACGTGAATGTAAATCTTTGTTTTCAGATGACGTATTTTGTTTGTGTGGAGAAGGTGAAAATTCCCAGGAGATTTTTTTCCTCCGAAGAAATCTATGTTAAGAGAGATCTCAAGTGCTAGAGGGGCTTGGAGGGTATGCTGGTGGAACCAGAAACCAGGCTTTTATAGCATGTCTTTCTGGGGGTGCTTGTGCAGGTGGACTGCTCTCTGTCTACGTTTGGAGAGGCTTCCCCGCAGAGTCTCAAGTGAATGGTAATCTACTATTGAACATAACTTCATATAATCTGCTTTCTGAGAATAAATTTTATTTTGGTCAGGCGTTCTTGTGGAAGGAAACTAATTAATAGCTGTTGGAAGTGTGATCCTTTTGCCTTAAGAACCCAGGACTCCCATATCTGCTGGTTGAGACAAAAGCATGGATTGGGGGTCAACAGTCAGAAACCTCCAGTGCCTGTACCTCTGCAGGGCACATCCTGCCCTGGCACCTTTCTTTAGCAAAGGGTAAAAAGTACCTGTTAACTCCAATGGGGAGGTGAAAACTTTGATAACCAATGCAAAATATTTTCTTCATGGCACGAAAAAGTGTTCAGCCTTAACATATGCGTGTGCAGTTTTCTGCTGGACTTTGTGTCCAGTGGTGGTAGCAGCGAGCGTGTGTGTTGCATGCCATCTGAGAACGCGTCAGGGAAAAAAAATGAACAGGAAAACTCCCTCTGTTAGGAGAGAGGGGAAAGAAAAAGAAAAAAAGGTATCTGTTACATTCCAAAATCACTCATAATAATGAAGTTCACATCAGATAAATTGCTAGAGTCAGAATGGACAAACATCTGGTTTATTCATCCCTAGCTATACTAACAAAAAAATATGATATCCTGTTAGATAAATCACTGATCATCCTAGTTTATCTTGGCAGTTGTGCACATGGGTATTTTTCACTTAAACAAGAACGTATCAGTACTTTACAGCTAGCATGCCTCCAGTTCCAGGTTCACAGTTCATGTGCTTCTGTGACTTTGAACTCTTCTTTTCCTGAGTTTACCAGCCGACAGCTGCACCAGAACAGATATGTTTACATGCGGGGAGTAAATGGCAGCTTGCAGCTCAGAGTTTCCATTTCCTTTTACATTGTTCAGGAATCCAGGCTCACAATTAGTGTCCTAAAGCTTCACCTCGTGTATGCATCTGTCTGGGCCCTTTAGAGTACAAATGTTTTATTTTGACATTGATTTGTTGATAGAAAGGGCTGAGCTGGGAGAAGCTACTTTCACTAGAAATTACCCCCAGTTTACACGAAGTTCAATTGTGGGTGAAATATCTTTTAAAAAAAATTCTAAACATCACTTTCTCTAAGGCTTTTAGGCAGTATGTAAATGTGAGGCTAATGTGGAACCACTTAATGCAACTATAGCATGATAGATGCATGTTTAGGCGGAGAAAAATTACATTTTGTATTAAGCATGACGATGAAATCTGATTAGCTGCTTAAACCATGACACTGACTATTTAAGCTATTGTCATGCGTAGGTGATAAAATACTCCCAGATGTGCTTGGCAAGGCAGTAATTCCATGAAGAGGTTATGGTAATTATAAACAAGAAACAAAACCATCAGAGGGATTTGTTCATTTGCCTGAACCCTCAAGTGGAATTAGAGACTTCAGTGAAGAGTATCAATTGTTCAGACTTCTCATCATCGTTAATTCCACGTTTATGAGCTTTTCCTTCCCGTTTTGTACCTGATTTGGATATTTTTGGTTCTTGCTCTGAATGAAAACTGTGGTTTGTTGGTTATTTTGGTAGCTGAATGGAGTGAGGTAGATGTTATGGAAATGACCTGTAGAAAGACCTACAGTAATTGTGTGTTGTGTTTTGCCTACTGTTGTTTCAAAACAAGATTCTCCAGTTACCCTGGTGTGTTAGGATGAGCCTAGCTTTTGGTCACCCTCACATGGATCTTTTATGAGAAAAAATTATTTGAACTTATTGGGGCATTTTGATGCAGTTTACTTCTTCTGATATGTGTCTATATTAATTGCTAGATTTGACCTTTGACCCACTATTAAAAGTAATGTAATGGTAGAGCACTGCTGGTACATGAAATTTTAATTTTTAATCTTCATTCTAATGTTCCTCATGATACTTGGGCTATGAAATTGAAGCATAAAATCAAACAACAGAGTATTTGTTGAATTAGGTTTTGCACTCTATATGACCATGCAGTGAGACCCCAGGGAGCTGTACTCACTGAAAATTATACCCAGAAAATAATCTTTTAGTACTTGTCCAGATCATTGTCCAGTCTTGGCAGTGCAAGAAGGGGATCCAGAATGCAAAGCAAGGCCTGGGACTCTAGAATCCCTGATCTGGGTCACCACGCGTTGCCATGGGGTTGTGTTCTCAGGCTGGAAGTGCAAATACCCGTATGGTTTCTGTGAGCTTGCTGAAGGCAAATCATTCAGGTCTTTATTTTCATTAGAGCTGCTGTGTTTGTGGCCAGGAAATCAAGGCAAGCCATTAACATGGGGCCAGCATCATCCTATCTCTTACAAACCCCCTACCTGCTTGCAGGGCAGCAGCCCAGGTAGCAGGGGGTCAGGGGGCTGGGAAACGGCCACTTGGCAGGGGACAGGGTGGAGAGGCTCTTAGGGAGGGGACCTGAAGCTGGGTGAAGACTCTGTGTAGCCAAGTAGAAGTGGCTGCATCACCAGCTTTCCTTCAGTTGTGGTACAGCAGCAGACCAGATCTGCCTACGTAGATGTTTGTTCCCAAAATTTTCATCAGTTCACATGTAACCTGTAATTGCCTTCTGTTGACAAACCATGTGTGAGAAATGATAACCCAAATAAGTGAACCCGTGTATTACTTTACATTTCTGTTGTTACATTTAAAGCAATTAACTGTTTTATCTCGTAATCTCTAAATGTGGACTAGCTTGAAACTTCCCATTTCAAGTCTGTATTTGTTTTTCATTGACGCTTTCATTTGAAAGGAGGAAACAATCTGAAAGTAATTGTATTAAGTGTTTCAGCACAAAGATTTTAAAATATAATAGCTTGGCATATTACTCTATCTCCTCACTATTCCTCAGAGGAAATAAAATGGAGTTAGCAACTTTCATCCAGGCAGCTTTTCTACGACATCCTGTTTCCTTCCGCGCACTGGAGAAAGCACCGACATTCCTCTCCCTTTCCTCCGCTTCCAGTGAAGGAATCCCGTTCTCCCTGTCGTAGCGCTCACCCTGGGTGAACACTGGGGGTTCCGTTGGCTTTGCAAACATGGAGAGAGGATTTGGGTTGTTTAGGAAAATGTGTGTTTCGCCCTCTATATCAAAGGAAATCATTACAAAGAATAGAGGAATATGCATAGCCCTCCAGATAAGCGCCCCTATGCACCTTTCCGGGGAGTTTGCCGTGGCTGCTTGGGCTGCCTGAAGTGTGTCAAACACCTCCCGGGGAGCCCTGAAGGGCTATGTGTGCTGTTACTGGGCTTGCTGGGAGGCTGAAATCGCTGCTTTTCTCTCACTGAAAGGTAGACTTGCAGTCCCCTTTTCTCTAAGGAAAACTGACCCTTGAAAAGGCTTGGCGTGAAGAGGATTAACTCCCTGGAAACTTTGTTTGGAAATGTTAGGAGACTGCTATGTGTATATGCTGGCAATCTCCGTAAGAGACAAATTATTTTCCCACCCTCTCAAGTACTTGGTAGTTTATCTGTTGTTTATATTAAAGATTGATCGTGGTTATATATTCCTGACTCAGAGTTCTCATTAATCACACTGTGCCACATAGGAGACTGGAGAAGAAGAATCTGGCTTACTGGAAAGTAGGCATGTGATCCCTGGCTCTGCTTTTAATATGCCTTATTCTAACATTAGCTTTGTTTCTGTGACTTATTGTGTTTGTGTAAACCTCTTTTTTGGGGGTGGGGGGGGTATTTTGTTTTGTTTCCATGTTCGATATTTCTGTTTTTCTCAGGGCTATTCAGGAAAAAGATAATATACTTATTGCAACGATTTTGGGGAATGTTAATCATGACACTTGCCATGTTACTATTTCAAGAGGTCCCTGCTCCCCCCCGCACGCCCACCCCCTTGTTTGCTAGCTCTTGCTTCCTCCCCCAGCCCCAGCAGCTATTTCCTCCCTCTCAGCAGAGCCAGGCAGGCAATTGTTTCAGCCTCTGCAAAACGAAGGGGTGGAAAAGGACCGGTGGGGCGAGGACAAATGCACAAAGGCTGGGACTTCCTAAAGCGCATCGGCTGCCAACAGAAAGATGCTTTCTCCCACAGCAGCAGAGCTGAACTCCACCTCCTCCTCCGTGACCCCGCTGAAGGTTTCCCGCCCTGAAATGGTCAATCAGCTGTTTGTGGTCCCCTTCTAAGCACGAGGGTCAAAACTACTGGCAGGTTTTTGCAAGCTGGTGGTGGTTATGGGGACACATTGCCAGCCCTGCTTGGGGTCAGGTCCAGGGGCCTCTGGAGCAAGCTGGTCTCCCACCTTGGCTTGTCCCTTCACATCTTCCGGAGGCACACATCGATCCCAACTCTTCAGTGTGTTCTGGTGGGAAATAGTTACACTGGCAAATTTTCAACCAACAGGAGATTTAAGCCCTTGAATTTTTGAATTGCTATGTGCTTGTACTTGTCTAATAAAAAAAAATTATTTGGATTTTAAAAGAGGCAATTGAAATAATTGATATTTGACAAATCAGAGGAAACTAGCTCTGAAGAGACTTGACGTCATTTAATACAGACTGTCTTCTCTTTCATTTATAGCTCTGTTAAGAATAATTTTCCTGGCATATCCTAATTCTGCACAGATTTTCTTCCTGAGTCATGTTACATTAATGTCTGACTTATTTGGTGCTAAGTCCTCTCATAGATTTCTCAGTTTCACAGTATCTTCAACACTGAGACATGACTGTAAATGGTGGCTTGTAGCTATAATTAAACATCTGCTCCACAAAAGCAAGAGATGACCAGCAGTTCTGCAAACCTAGGAGAATTTAGGTCCATTAATTACAATGAAAGTCCATTTTCAGTGAAATAAAAGGGAAGAGGAATAATGTAGGGAAGTCTTAGATCTGTAAGAATTTTAAACATTTTAAATAAATATAATTACACAGAAATAGCTATTTTAGAAGACGAGATGTTTTTAAACGACTTTGATTCCAACTAATTTGGATTGCTTGGGTTTTTTTTCCCATGTGACTACTTTTGATGACATATTGTACATATCAAGAATAAGATAATTTATTTCTGTGTTGGGAGTAGTTTTTTAATCAGACTCAGTAATGTAAATAGACCTCTATTTGAAAGTTCATTCAAAACCGAGTACTGGTGTGTATTTAAGTGCACTGTATGCTAAAGTAGAAATATCCCCCAGTGTTTAACCGAAAGCATGTTTTATGTGTGGTTTTGTTTTGTTTTTTTAATGTTTAACAGTAACTGAAGCTGGCTTTGGTGCTGACATCGGGATGGAGAAATTCTTCAACATCAAATGCAGAGCCTCTGGCTTGGTTCCCAGTGTGGTTGTACTTGTTGCTACAGTGAGGGCTTTGAAGATGCATGGAGGTGGGCCAAATGTAAGTTTTTGCACCTTCCTTGGAAAATAAAATTGTTGCTAATATTTGAAATAAGTAAAATATCTTGGTTTAAGAAATATTGGGGGTAGCTTATGGGGCAGTATTTAGATGTCCCTCCTGAGCTACCTTGTTATACAGCTGTTGGTCCAAAGGTAATGCAAGAGAGGAGAGGGATGAGAGAGCTCTGAAGAAGTATTAAATCTTGTTGAGGGAGGGAAATTTGTTTGCATGAAAAGAAATAAAAAAACTATAATATATATATATATTTTTATATATTCTTTTCCCTGCCTTTTGCAATAGTATTTGTAAGTGCACCAAAGTAGTTGCAGGCTGGGAAAGTTGGCAGCTGAGGAGGAATGAGAAGAGTTCGGGTTGCAGTATGTGAGCAGAAATAGGGAACATGATTAGTGAAAGTTTTGAGATTTCTTTCACTTCAATAATGGGAACCCCTTCTGTCCTTTTAATCTGCTCAGGTTAAGTCCCTCAGGGATGCTAAGGTAACTGATAAAATTGTGTGAGTGTTTTGCCAGTGTACCAAAAGTCACCAGTGTATCCTTTTTTGCTATTTAAGCCACGAAAAGACTTGTACAGATTACTGATTGGAGAAGTACTCCTCAGTCACACAATCAGATCAGGCTCTGCTAGTCAAGCAGACAGACACTTGACTCCTAGAAACACTTTCATCTGTCGAGCAGCCCGCAAGTGAGGGATGCTGCCAGGGAAACAGTCTCACTGGGTGAAAATACCAGAGCTGTTTCCACAGCCACAAAATTTTGGAATGCATGGTCTCCCTTACAGCTAATCGTCTCTTAGAGCTAAAGCTGAGCTGTCCTTTTTCAGTCTTCTAAGTTGGCATAATTGTATAACTTTCTATCATTTTAGCCCACTTCTAATACAAGTTTTCTTTATTTTTAATGATATTCCTTCATGCGTATCATGGTGGGTATATTTTCGTGTGTGTTAACATTCAATCTAGCAACAATAGGACTTAAATTTGTATTAATAACTGTCTGTATTTCTGTGTGATCTGTGTCTTTAGAAGTATAAAGTTTCCATTTATTTATGTAGTGCATCATAGAGGCATGTAGAGTACCAGATACTTTCACTGGGAGGTTAACTATAAAATGGACCCAGACCAATGCTTGAGACACAAGTGACTAAGTCCAGTGCCTGGGATAGACGTATGCGGTCCTTGAAGACTCGATATAGTATCCCAGTGATACTCTTTCTTTGTATACCTTTGTGCTTTCCAGTAAAGTAAATTACTTGCATGCAGTTCCTTGCCAGGGACAGTAATTACAGGTCACCCAAGGATTATGTTCCTCTTCTGGTCATCTCTGTCACTGTTACACCTTCAGCCAGCTGCTGGAGGATGCTGTCCATTGTCTTTGCACTGCTGGTGCGCTGTGAAGCATGTAGAATGGGATCCAATTATCTCCCCTCTAATAAATCTTTTACAACTGGATGCTGAGTCACTACCTGCATCTTGCTACCCAAATGCAATAGGAAGTGTTGCTATTCTCCATGTACTGGTGTAACTTGGAATAAAAGAGAAGCTGCCGTTGAGCTATGATGTTGTGTACAGTGTGTGTGCTGACTGGCAGTATAGAAAGTAAGCAAAAGTGTATTTCTGACCATTTAGTATTATGGGAAGTGTCATGTGATGACTTCAATTGTTTGTTATTCCAGGTAACTGCTGGTGCCCCCTTGAAGAAAGAATACACAGAAGAGGTAAGAGGAACTATTATAAAACTTTAGGAGAAGTTTTCATTTAAAGGGACAAAATGCCGTGGTATATGGAGAATCAGAACTTCTCATTCCTCTGGCTGGATAGTGTGCAGCCTCAGGCTTAACAATAGCATGCTCCAATGCTGACATTCAGTGAACGCCTTTAACAGGCATGAACAACAAGTAAAGCCATCTCATCTTCCCCCAGCCACTTGGTGTTATCCCTCTTGTGTGTGCTATGGGTGTGACTGCATGGTAGATTGTACTGAGGAACCGAGCTAGCTGAAAAATAACTTTTTTTTCAGTAATTTTTCCAGGACCACTAAGTTTTCAGACTGATCAGCTCTTCATTCCAGTCCATCATACAGGCATTTATGGCAGCACAAGAGCAGAGTGGTGCAGGGGTCAAAGACGTTCCCTGGAATTAATGATAGCTTAACATGTTCATTAAACAACATTTTTAATCTGTCTGTGCTTCACATCTGGTGTTGGATGTCACTCTTCAAAGAAGAGTGGATTCTACAGGTTTGTTTTCTTTGTCTCTTTACTGTAGACAAATTCTGGTCGTTTGGTTTTATCAGGCTAAGGGTATGTGTGTTGTTGCAATTAAAACAGGGCCTACAAAGTGTGAGGTAAAAGAGTAAATAAGGAAAGCCAGTAATGTGTTTTTATCTGGGATGTGTATGTGTATATAGAATAGTCCATGCAGCTAACATCTGTATGTCAAACCCCACCCTACTACTGTAGTTTGTTTATAAACTTCGCAAAAAGGAGACCAACAGCCCTTTCACAACCATGACAGGCTGCGCTGTCTTCTTGTGTCCCAGAAAAGAGCAATACATTCATGTACAGATTTTTGACACTGCTTAGTTACTTAGATATGTCTGTTGCTTATTAAATGAAGTAAGAATTAATAAGATAAGTGCCAAAATATTTTTTTCTGGAAGCATATTACTTGTCTGCAGCTGTTATGATCAGCACCGTTTATGTTCAGTTTCATTTATGGAAAATTCTTTGGCCAGAGAAGACTTGATGTATCTTACTCCTTCCATTAATTTTTATTTAATTGCACAGAACCTCCAGCTGGTAGCTGATGGCTGCTGTAATCTACAGAAACAGATTCAGATTACTCAACTGTTCGGAGTTCCTGTTGTGGTTGCTCTAAATGTCTTCAAGTAAGTCTGTTCTTTCATTACTCTTGTGAGTAAATCCACAGTTCAAATTTCACAGTTTTCTTGGTTTTTACATTAATCAGTTTTGGCATGAAGAAAAGAAGCTGTTAAAGAATTTCATCTTTTCATCCTAAATATAAAGACCTTTAAATTCTTAGCTTGTTCTTAAGGTTTTAAAACCACCAAAAACGTAGATACTGTTATGGAAATATCAATCTTCTATGTTAATTAACTGTAACAATTATAAAAAGTGTTCTTGAAACATGTAAATACATATGCGCTTCTGTATAGACTTGCTTTACAACTGCTGATGGTAGACTAAGGCTAAGGATATAAGGTTATAAAAGAGAACTAATTAAACAAAATAATGAGATGGAACTGTTTGGTTGGCAGAACTGACTCTCCTGCTGAGGTTGATCTGGTGTGTGAGATTGCAAAGCAATCTGGAGCATTTGATGCTGTACCCTGCAATCACTGGTCGGCTGGTGGTAGAGGAGCAGTAAAATTAGCTCAAGCTGTGGAAAAGGCAGCCAATCAGAAAAACAGTTTCAAATATCTCTATGACTTGGAGGTAAGATACCTTTTTTTTTCCTTTTCTTTTTTTTTTTTTTTTTTTAATGGAAGCATGCTTGCATCAGTGTTGGATTTAAAACCAGAAGGACATTGCAACAAAAGCTATCTAACATACTTGGAAAGGGAATTGACTTGGCTTAAAATCACAAAAGCTGGAGAGAACAATCAATCTGTGGCATGTCTAATCAGAGGAGAAGCATACTTGCTGGTAATGCTCATTATTTAGTGTAATGCATTAAATGATGTTTCTTGATACTTTCTTGTTTAACGTAAAAGTATGTCTGGAACACATGATGGAACATTCACAAATTGTTGTGGGAGACTTCTCCACAAAGATCTCACAGTCCTAAGTTACTGTCTCACGGTCATGAGTATTGCACCAAGTTGTGGCTCCCTGGAGCGTTCACTCCCTGTATGAGAAGGATGTTAGAGGTACCACGTGCACCCTCACGCTGCACGTCTGCCCAGCCAGACAGGTCACCACAGAGAGAGAGCACTGCCTCTACCAGCACCCACGTACACACCCACAGACCTCAGATGAACACCAAGGGCACGGGTGGCCCAGTTCTCTTCCTTCCCTCCTGCTGACCGGGATTGGAGTCTGCTAGTACAATATGGCACAGACGATATATGGGTCACTGCTGCTGTTGGCCTTATCCTCAGTCTGTCCAGGAGCAGCCCCCAGTGCCCCTGCCCTGCTCCAGTTGTTGGCACCAGGGTCCCCGAGCCCCTGAGGTTCAGGGCTCACTCCAGCTGCTGGCACTCAGACGTTTCCTCCTGCTCTCTCGTGTTCATACATACACATCTAGAGCAGAGACTACAGAAGGTAGTCAGAAATCAGATTTAAATTTAATTCCATCAGGATGGACTGTGGCCAGACAAGCTGCTGACCAGGCCCCTTTACACTCAACCAGTCCCTTTTCCCCCTTTTCCCTCTGTTTTTTCCCCACACTTCTTCCTCTCCAATCCACCTTGCTTACTCAGTTTCCCCATCTTCAATCCTTCCACTAAACATTGCCTCACAATCTTTACACGTTCCCACAATCCCCTTCATAAATTCCCTCCTAAGTTTTACACAGACCCAAAATGCTGCTCTTCCTACATCCCATAAGTAGAGTCCCTGTACTGCCATAGGCAATCACACCCTTTTGTTTGTGAAGTTTTCTGATGAAAGTCTCCCCACTGACTCACCTTGGTGCATCTCACACCGAGACACTGGTCGCATCCTTCCCCTTGGATGGTCTCAGGAAACAGCCAATTCAGTGTGCTCTAATTTTCATTGATTAGTTTTTTTCCACTGATTATATTCCTAGGGTTCCTCCACCTATCATTGTTCCTTTGATCCTTGCTTGGGCTTTGTGTTTAATTTGCTTAGCTTTTAGTTAGTCAGATAACCTAACAAAGGATAGTGTGGTCCAAGGTTCAGTCCTATGTCTGCCAGAGGCGGTGACTCTTTCTCCATGTCTTGGAGACTTTGTTAATGCAGTCGTCTGCAAGGTAACACCGCAGCATCATGAGCTGTCACGAGGAGCAGCTTGCAAGGAAGGGCTGCTTTGGCAGCTGGAGTTACCACCACGCAGGCAGGACATTTGGAGGGACGTATTGCCGGGAAGGTTATACAAACGATTCCTCAGGACCTTCCTCACTATCCAAATGTGGGTGGGTTAAAATTTGGGCAGCAAAATAGACTTCTCTGGCACCAAGGATGCCCTTGTCAAATTTCAGATCCTGTGCCCCAGTGCTACTTAGGTTTCTTCAGAAAATGTTTTAATGCTATTTTTTAACAGCAGAACCTCAGCTTCATTCTTTTAAATGGCTGAAAGTTCCTGTTTTGATTCTTCTCGCCAGGAAAAAGTTCAGCCTGAGGTAGATATGCCCTACTGTTCCCTTTCAGTTTCTCTCCTCCCTGATATGTTCCTCATATCTGTTGCGCCCATTTTATTTCTTCTTTCCGCCTCCCCCACTGTTTTCCCAAATGTCAGTAATTCAGCCAACTCCTATTAGTATTAACCACTGCCTTCACAGAATAGATGGAAATACCTTGGGAATGTAAGTGCTGCGGCATCTATTCAGGGCATTTTGCCCATGGAACATTTTTGCAGCCAAACAATGAACGAAGTGTCTGCCTTTCTAAGTTTGTCTCTAATGAGATGCTCTGGAAACTGAGGATATCATTTTATGGGTTTTGCATAATAAAATGGAGAAAAAAATTCTTTCAGAAATACATGTAATAGTTTTCCCCATAGGACACTTGTGTTACAGAGATAGCACATTAGCGTTTGACAAGTCCCATATTTAAGCTCTGATGTTACTACATTCTATGTAACTTACAATCTTGTGGTATGGATGAGTACAAAGGATTGGTAGGGGTGGATTCTGCCTTTATGGAGGAAGAAAATGAGATTGATTTCTACTTTAATGTCTTTCCCAGACACATCTTTTTGTGCTGTCACATAAGCAGCATGATCTTAAGCACAAAGGGAATGAATCACATCTCTACATCAACTTAATATCCCATAAGTTAACACAAGTATTATAAGCCTCAAAAATATGTTGAAGGGATTTTATAAGAA
>KZ507014.1:10082-27243 GCA_002844005.1 Limosa lapponica baueri | reverse complement strand
AATGAACAAGTATTTTTCAAAACCTGAAATGAGAAGAGAATATGCTGCAAGCATATTTTTGAGGGCAGTGCGTAGAATAGCTGCATATATGGTTTTAGGAGCGTATAATGTGCCAGTGCCTTTTCATGGATCAAGTACAGGAAATGATCTTGTGACAAGTAACCCCCAGCAGTGTTGTCACTTTAAAAGTGTAAGAAAAGGACATAAACAGATACAGCGTACCATGAAATGCTTACAGTATTAGGAATTGCATGGAGTGGGGGGGATGGGTCAGGAGCAAGGGTGAGTTTTTATATGATAGGCTCCAGAGTTTATAACATAGTTTAGAAGATTATTGGCAGTAGTTATAGTAAATACTATAGTTGTATGTGGGTTTATATACGGATTTTTGCCCCCACTGCACGCTAACCTCTCTTATTTAACTGTTGAATTGGTTTCTTGCTGAGTATTTCTCTTTAGTGTTTGGAGGATGGGTTTGTTTTAAAGGCCTCCTGAACTCTCTAAGAAATAATCTATCCTTTTTTTCTTTTAATATATATTCTTGCTACATATGGAAAATATCAAAATATCAGCACTCTTATCACTGTTGACTTCCTTTCTGGGTTCACTTTTCTTGAAGTATGGGTCTTTAAGTTGCAGCAGAAAGCTATTACTCAAAATAAAGTTGACTGACCCATTAAAAGTGAGTTTAGATAACAGGGGGAGGATAGGAGAGGATGGAAACATACGCATCCCATTCCCAAATTTCTCTGGCTTTAGTGCCTGTTGTTGGCAGGAAGGGAAGCTGTATTCCCCCCTAATGCATGCCTGTTGAGTAACCTGCCTTCTTTCACCATCCTGGTCTCCTTTCTTCTCCTGTGGTGAACTCTCCCTTGACTTAGAGCAGCCCTCTTCAACCCGAGGGAGAAAACAAGAGGTCTGAGTGAAGGCAGGCACCAGTTTTCTTAAGGCATGCATTGCCCCTTCCTGCAAGGCAGCTGGAGCGCGGTGGCCTAATGCTCCAGGAGATAGAAGAGGAGAGGGACAGACATATGGCATGAGGCAGGATCAGCATATCTGATCTGTCAGCCAGTTAGCTTTATCCCCTGAAAAGACTGACATGGTAACCTGACAGATATGGTTGAGGAGCCTCAACTCACCTGATTTATGCTGCATTGGAAACATAAATTGAAGAGTGTAAAGGTCACAAAAGGGAGAGAGGAGAAGGGGTTGTTCCAGTCTTCTAAGTTTGTCGGATGACATCTATTTTTGCCAGTCATCTGTGTTTAGGTAATATCATGACAAATGAAAATATTTTCAGGTTGTACGGTGGCAGTTGATTGCACATCTATTTTGTCTGAGTGCAGTGAATTGCCTGGCCAACCTGCAGAACAAAAGAGAGCTTTCTCAGCTTGGGGCCATCCACTGCGAATGAGGTTGAGTAGTAGCACTTCTCAGGGAGGTATTTTTCTTCCCCTCCTGGGAGCATAATAACAACTTGGGCTAATCTGGAGCATCTGAGCCCACAGTTTTGGTTGCCCCTGCCTCTGTTGTGCTATGGCACTAAGGCGTGGGCTGCCTCTTGACTCAGTTCTTCCAGTCTTAGCTTCAGCTGTCAGAGGTGATGGGTCACTCAGAGGGGTCTAAGGGTAACACCAAAACAGAGAAAATTCTGCTGGCAGCAGTTCTCTGTGTTAACTTCTCTTCCATCCACTGGCCATGGTCTCCAGTAACAAGCATGAGCTGTGAGTAATGGAGGGAAAAGACCAGCCAGTGGAGGAGAAGGCTTCTTGGTGTATGTACGAGGGGAAGGGGAGTAGCTTTAAGAGGGAGACAGAGTCAAGAAGGGCTCATGGGGCCTGGATTTGGGGACACTGACCTCCAGGGGAATGACCTAAGGCAGAGTGTTTCTCTTCAATTGTAAACTGGTCATCCCTTGGATCCCAGTGTGATTGGGGGAGGGGGGGCATCAGGGGTATTTTCTGTTTCCTCCACTAATACCATGAAGCCACTAAGCCATGAAAGCCATCCATCATGTGTCTGCTGTCACAGCAGCCCAACATACTTCTGTTCTTTTGCCTAGGAGGCAAATAACTTCTGTGTTGTTCTTTATCCAGCATAGAGTTCAGTCATGTATGGACCCAATGGAAGGTCCTTAAGAACTACTGGAGTAGGAATAAATTAAATTATATATGCTTCTTACTGAAACTTTTCCTAATAAATGATGGGAATAATTTCTCAACTTGAAATGCAGGCTGTGCTGCCCTCCAGGGTACACTAGTCTTGAAACTATTTCCCCCCACCCTACAGCTAGTAAGCCAGCTAGCAGTGAAGCCACATTAAAGAGGAATTCCACAAAGGGTTGTACCAGCCTCTCCTCCCACTCCCATCAAAGAGATTTTGGTGGAGTCTGAACACTTATTTCACTGAATTGGGTGTTCTAGGGTTGGAAGCTATCTTTCCTCCACTCCATCTCTTTTTGTGGATGTAGGCTCTTGACGGCACTGCACTTTTATGTTTGTTTTCATTATTTTCCTATTCTTTGCATGAAGCAATTTTCTTAGGCACAGCTGGGGTTTCAAAGTTGGGGAAATGGAAAATAAATCTCTAAGGCCACAGGCTTAGGTGTTGATTCACAAACTGTTTAACTTGACTGAATATGCTTTTCCACAAATTAAAAAACAAACTAGTCCTGAGCCAACAAAGGAAGAGGAGTGCTGAAGACTTGGGAATCCTTTTGTCAGCCACAGATCTTCTGGAACCAGAATATAAAGATACTTTAATAAATGTGTTTTTATTTTATCCAGGGGAAAAGCTAGAAGTAGGAGTCTGAATGTGCAGAGTCAGCTATTGTTTTAGCACTGCTCTGTGTCACCCCACACAGCACCTTCAGCCATACTCCCATCATATGTTTTCATTTGGCAGCCTTCCCAAGAAGAGGAATGAGTGATGTCTGCATGCTGTTTCACTTAGCCAACCAGCGATTCTTTATTAGTGCGTTCAGTGAATGCATAAGTTAATTTTAAAAAAAAAAAAAAAAGTGCCACTGCCTTAAATTTTAAACTATTTTAAGAATTTCTGTTAAAACATAAGCAGCTTAGCATCAAAAAACCCAGAGATTATTGACCTCATAATTAAACTGGTGATCTCATAATTAAAACTGGGCAGTGAGACTAAAGTTAGTGTTTAAAGTCGTTGAAGTATTACATGTGTAAGTTACAAGTGAAAAACACTTTTGTATTTTCTCTGGTTAAACGCATTTTTTTCAGCAGGATCTTAAGTTTTCTCAGAGAATAAAGTACTTTAAATATTTATGTTGTATAACTATGAAGAGATCCTTTCAGACAGTGCTGCATTGACAGGCATTCACTTAAGGTATTCAATTTAAGCTAGATAACACCAGTGCTTCTCATAGTAATGTGGAATGAAGTATGACTATGGACTTACTGCTGTTGACTCTGGCTTTTCAGAGACGTTTTCTGTTGGACTCTGTTTTGGTGAGAAAGTCGGGGAGAATGTTTAAAAGCAGAAGAAAGGAAGAAGGAAAGGAACAGGGCTTGTTTTCAGCAGTCCCAAGGATTGGCCGTAGGGGGTTTAAAAGATGAACTCCTTTCTCCAGTGGCCAAAGAACTTAAGGTCAGGTGTCCAGAGTAGGATACAGAAGGTGGAAATCCCAAGCACAGTCCCAAGCCAGGTCCCTGGTTATGTGCATGTTTCATTTCACATGATACTGACTTCTGGCAACAAGACTGATTTCAGGAATCCCAGCCCAAGCTGTGTGTCCCTGCCTCAACTCACCGTTTCTGCCAGTACATGTCAGCGATCAGATTTGACCAGGTTGAGCAATTCTTTCTGTAGCGATGGCATTTAAGCCATCTCTGTCTCTGCTTTATACTGCCTTTGCCTTTATGGTAAACTGGATGTGTGAACTGATCTGATTTAAAATAGCCTTCTTTTTTCCCCCCTGGGTTGTGTTTTAGCCTGGATTGCTTTCTCTGGTATGTGCAGCTGCACAAACAGCGGTGCTGCCCTCTCAGTTGCACTGGCACATGGGTGAGTGTGAGCAGCAGAGGAAGGGAGGATCACAGAATCATAGAATAGTCTGGGTTGAAAGGGTCCTTTAAAGGTCATCTAGTTCAACCCCTGTGCAATTAGCAGGGACGTCTTCAGCTAGATCAGGTTGCTCAGAGCCCCATGCAACATGACCTTGAATGTTTCCAGGGATGGGGCATCTACCACCTCTCTGGGCAACCTGTGCCAGTTTTTCATCACCATCATTGTAAAAATTCCTTCCTTACATCTAGTCTAAATCTACCCTCTTCTTGTTTAAAACCATTACCCCTTGTCCTGTTGCAACAGGCCCTGCTAAAAAGTTTGTCCCCATCTTTCCTGTAGGCCGCCTTTAGGTACTGGAAGGCTGCTATAAGGCTGCTCCCAGAGCCTCCTCTTCTCCCAGCTGAACAACCCCAACTCCCTCAGCCTGTCCTCATAGAAGAGGTGTTCCAGCCCTTGGCTCTCTAGAGCTGCTGCAACAGGTCCATGTCCTTCCTGTGTTGAGGACCCCAGAGCTGGACACAGTACTCCAGGTGGGGTCTCTCACCAGAGCAGAGTAGAGGGGCAGAATCACCTCCCGCGACCTGCTGGCCACACTTTTTTTGATGCAGCCCAGGATGCAGTTGGCTTTCTGGGCTGTGAGCACATATTGTGGGCTCACATCCAGCTTTTCATCCACCGGTACCCCCAAGTGCTTCTCGGCAGGCCTGCTCTCAATCCCTTCGTCCCCCAGCCTGTATTGATACCAGGAGTTGCCCCAACCCAGGTGCAAGGTGAAGGAGGGTCTGTTGAAGCTGGTCTGCTGTCCATGGAAATCCTCATCATGCCCCACATGGAAAAATGACTATCCGCAGTTTGCTGTTGCAGCTGACAGGAAGAGATGAAGAGTGAAGGAGGTGTGAGGAAAGGCTAGCAGAAATGAAACGCTATTAAAACTATGCTTTGGTATAAAAACCTTGCTGTTGATAGTATAGGAAGAAAGAAGATTTTGTAATAAGCAGCACCAATTTGCACTAACATCACATCTTGCAAGAGGGATGGCCTAGGACTGGCAGTATGGCAGGGTGACAGCACTGGTGTGATTTCATCTTGGATAATCAATTCAGTCTTGGGAATGACAGGCTCTCATGTTTATCAGTGCTGATTTCTTGGTTTAATTGTTCTGTATAAAGTAATGAAATGTACAGCTGCACAGACACTGTTTTTGTGGAAGCAGTTTGTGCGATTCTGCTGTAGCACTTGTTATGCTTTAGCCAAGGAGATAATCCTGTTTATGGTGTGGGTGCTTGGCAGCCTCAACAGGCACGTGTGTTTGTGCTTGCCTCAGAAGCAGCATATGGCTTTGGTGGCTCTGAACGTGTGAGATTTCAGAAATGCACATTGTCTCTGGCAGGGCTGAGGGTATTGGTTGTTTCTGAGAGAAACACCAAAGCTACTTAATACTGTCAGGAGATCCTCATACCGTGTGGCACTGTAGCACCTTCTCATGTTCAGTATAACTTTACATTGAGTGTTTCATGCTATCATTTTCTCAAAAAGCTAAAACTGAATTTGGAATTAATTCTTTGAAGTTGCCATAATTCCTTCAGCATTAGTACAAAGACGTAGTTGAATATCTATAAAAATCAGGTTTTGTCTAAATCCATACTGCCTGTTGTGTTTTCCGCTTAAATGTACTTAGTTGTGTAACATTCACAACTTTCACAGAATCACAGAATCTTCATGTTTGGAAGGGACCTTTGAAATCATCGAGTGCGACCATACACACACACATACACACACACAAAAACAAAAAACAAACAAAAAACCCCCCACAAAACAAAACACCCAATGCAACAATCTCAGCCACTAGAGCATGCCCTGAAGTGCCATGTCTACACGTTTCTTAAATACTTCCAGGGATGGCGACTCCACCACCTCCCTGGGCAGGCTGTTCCAGTGCCTGACCACCCTCTCAGTAAAGTAATTCTTCCTAATATCTAATCTAAACCTCCCCTGCCACAACTTCAGACCATTTCCTCTGGCCCTGTCATTATTCACTTGGGAGAAGAGGCCAACACCCACCTCTCTACAACCTCCTTTGAGGCAGTTGTAGAGGGCAGTGAGTCTTCCCTCAGCCTCCTCTTCTCCAAACTAAACATTCCCAGTTCCCTCAGCCTCTCCTCATATGACTTTGCATAAGGGAGATAAGAAGAGGAACAGTTTTTATTGCTGATCCTAAATCTTCCATGCTTTTGACGTTCTGCACGTTTTATAAATATCTTTATCATTGTGGTTGTCCAGGTAGCAGAGAAGCTGTGGGACAAAGTTGCTGTTCATACAGGTGCATCAACTCTCACCATCTGGATGAGACTTTTAATCCTCTTTTTATTAAAACTATTTTACTGATGGCCTACAAATAGTTGCATCAGCTTGGGGTGCCGCATTGCAGTTTGTGGATGGGAATGAACAGCTGGTTCAGGAACATCCTAGGCCATTGCAGAAAATTCTCAGACATAAAAACCCGAGAGATGTGAAAGTACTTATTTTTTCTAGGGGTTTTGAGATTGAGATTTCTGCTGGCTAAGATGTTTTTTGACCAAGGTGTTTAAGGTACAAATTAGGTAGCTCACGTGATTTTTCTAGAAGAGTCTGGTATCAGCTGGAGCAAAAATCTGGCTTAAAATCCCTTAATGATTTAGTTACTTGTGCAATATGCCTCTTTTTCAGCCCATTTGAATTCAGCTAAGCACTTTTCCATATAAATTAGCACTGTGAAGCATTATTACATAGGGTAGATGCCAGTACACATCAGTGAGAGTATTTCCATAGTGAAATGCTGAATAATCAACAGTTTTGTTGAAAACCTAAAGCTAAACTTTCCCTTAAAGACCAGATAAGAAAAAGCACAAATTGTTCCTACAAGTGTCTTGAAAACATCAAGGCTTCTGCTGTGGCATATATGTAAAAAGTCTCTTGAATTACTAGAGCCTCTTTTCTGATAAATACCATTATGTTATTTTCAAGAAAAATGAATTTTTGTTTCTCGTGTGAAGTACTAGGTGGCTTTTCTTTGGAAAACACTTCTTTAAGTTAAATTAAAATGAATTTTCATAGCAGTACTACTTGATAACGGAAACACGGGAAACTTTTTAGCTTGAAACACTGTGATTCTAAATAGATAATCTATTAAAATTCCCACTGACTCCTAGGAAACAGGTGGATCCTTTGCACGATGTAGTGTATTCCTTTCCCTACTCCTGCAGCTTCAGGAGGGAAACATGTCTGAGAGTGTGCATATGGATGGGCTGTGTTAACGTGTGGAGAGCATCTGTGCCTCCCTCCTGGTTTCTGTCTGACCTGAGCTCAGCCAGGACTCATCTCTCTGTGTTGTGAGGTTAAATAGGCTCAAATTCTCCTCTGACACCACGCACGTGTCCTCACCCTTTTCTATGCACATGCCTTGTAAGAGCAAGTGAGGGTCTCAGAAAAACACTTCTGTTTGCCGTTCTTCTGAGGTTAAATTTGCAAAACTTGAGGTGTGGGTACTGGCCTGAAAAAATATCTGAAATTCTGGTTAAAAAAAAAAAAAAATCCTAAACATAAATCCGCAGGGATACAGTTTGACTGTCCAGCTCAGACTCAGTCATGCAAGATACTGAGCACATCCCGGGAGGAGCTGAATGCCACTGCTGTCATTAAAGCAGTCTGCTCTGATGCTAGCCAGAGCCCTGCTGGGTTTCGTTTGGAAACTTCAGCTATGGTTGCTGGAAGGGGGCTGAGGGTGTAGTAATTATGCTGCTGTCAAAGCAGTTTGAAATATCTTGACACAAATGCAAGTTGAATCTAACTGAACATCTCCATCTCAATGAATTTGCTGAGGTTTAAGCAGAAAGCAGTTAGGTTTGGTGTTGGCCTACTGACAACAGGGAGTGGAGTTCTTTTTGCTGTCGCTGTTAGTCCTTGACTGCAAGCAAATAGCACCCAAAAGGCAAGTTAACCGACACATTTGGCATTTCTTCCATTGTGTTCAAAACTGCCGTGGGTATGAATATATATATAATCAACCTGGAAGAAGTTTCGTGATGGCTATCCATGTCACTGAAGCTTAATGCTGCCAGGAATTATATCCGGGATATTTGCAATGTCTTATCGCCAATCCTCATTAGATTATTTTTTTTAACTTCTTGGATTCCTGTAAAAAGCCTGAAGTCAGGAACATGACATCATTCCACCCAATTAAGGTGCAATAATCATATGGTCAGCACATTGAGAAGGTGTCTTGTGGAACATCTTTAAGCCTCAGTGTGAAATTTTGTGTCCGAGGGAAGGATTTTATTTGAGCCTTAGTAGCTTTTGACTGCCTTACATTTAAGCTATTTCAAAGTCTGGCAAGCTTCTTTTCTTGTGACGTCTTTGTTACTGGAGTTCTTTATTAATGTAAAGGCAGACTACTTTCATTTTTCTAAAATTCAATCATAAATACACAGAAGGTCAGTCTCACACAAACCCTTCAGCTGAATGGTCTTGCAGCAAAACCGTTGCTTCTAGGCAAGCATCGCAGAAATGTGATTAACTATGAAAATTCCTATAAATGCACCAGATAGAGTTTGTTACTCACAAACCAATTTCCTGCCTTTGTTGGAATAAAATAAAATAGTTCCACTTTGTATTCTGGTGCTTTTTGTATTGCTTCAGATTACAAAGTCTTCTTCCTCAAGTAATATCTCTTTAGGTTTTGTTCAACACCTCTTCCACATGTGTTGTTAATTAAATATGCTAGACTACAAATGACTGGCGGGGTGTTCCCTGGAGTATTGCGCACATCTCTGGCCATCTGTGGTCAGCACTGAAGTAGCTGAACTGGTGGTACGATCCATCATCCATCGTCCTGTTCCTATTGAAAGAAGTCCAAGAGGTTGGCTTGTTTAAAACAGGCCATAGGGATCATAATTGCTTTCTCCAAGGCCATTCAAAACAAAAGGAGAGAGAAAGAGGAAAGAGTAGTTTAAATAAACAGAAATGATGGCACAAAAAGTAAATGCCTGGTCTGAGCACAAAAACCTGTCTGCTGAAAATCTGTAAAAGGATTTCTAGCAGCCTGAACGTGAAAGTCTGCATCTGCCTTCAACGAGAAGCCATAAAGGCAGGGCAAGTATTCAGTTTGGGCTGAATAACAAGATGTGGATACTTGTGGAGACTGAGATTGAACTTAGTGACGTGATTTCAAAGTATATCCTAGAATGCTTTCCTATTCTTTTTTTTTTTTAAGTGTCTGAAGTGCCTTACAATATCAATGCTACAATTAAAAATACCTATGTTAGACAGGATAGGAGGTGAGAATAAATTAAAAAGGAAATACAATCAAAGAGCAGTGATGGGTCAGGAATTTTCTGCTACAATTTCTTGCTTCTCAGAGAAACCTGTCCCAGCTGCTTGCTACCTTGCCTTGTTCCCTCATTGTATAGGTTAGCGTTATTGTGAAATGAAATGTATTTGTCTAGTGATCCCTGTTAACCCAGTGGAACTTGCTTCCTTGTACCTGCAGTGTGCTTTAGCTCCTGATTCTTAAAACTACATGGCGGTAATTTTCTTCCCCCACCTTTAGGCAAAAGTATAAACTGTGCAGCTCCGAAGTGATGGAGTAGCCAAAATCATAGATGTAATCTGTGTACCTGTAGCTGAATATCATATCCATCACTAGTGCCCTTTACTTGGTTTAATGCTTTAGCCAGCCTGTTTAACAAGGATGAATCTAAATGACAGATTCAGATATCTCACTCAGCAAACAAGATGCTCGTTTCTCTTGGCTAATGTTTGTCCTTGTATTGTTTCCTTGTCTCCGCAGCTTCCTATTGTTGAAAAAATAAGGATCATTGCTCAGAAGGTGTACGGAGCTCAGGATATAGAGTTGTCTCCTGCTGCGCAGTCACAAGTTGATCGTTACACCCGGCAGGTAAGGACACCAGTGAATTTATGCGATCAGGTACCTGCTGGATGAGAGTCTTAGGAAACCTCGGGGTGTAAAAGGTTTTCAGGTTGGAGTGTTTAGTCAAGCTTTGCTAAAAGGCGTGAGCTTACCCATGGTGCTAACCTGTGGAGGTCAATATGGATTGCTTTAGATTAGATTAGATAGAACAGAATGGTTTTAACCTTGAAAGCTATCTCCCGTAAGATATGTGTGGCGTTTGGAATCATTCTGAGATTGTTGGTGAAATTCCGTGCTTTCTATGCAGAGTGGTAGTTTTGGCTTGCTGCCATAAATGTGACAACTGCACGTCTGCAAAAGTAGCAGCTAGTGAACATGCCTGATTTTAGCATATGAGTGTTCATTTGTGCCTGCAAAAAAAGAGTTTGCAGATACAAAAAGACCTATGCACAGCTATACATTTTAACAACACAGCTCCCAATACTTGTAAAATCTTTTGTTTTCCTGCTGTTCGTATTATTTTCAAGGGGTTCTAAATGCTACACAGTTCCTAAAGCATGCGGGAGTGGGCTTTGTTACACTTTGAAAACAGTTTTGAAAACATGCAGAGAGGCAAATGTATTTTATGTAATGGAACGGCTTCAGCGTGTAAATATGGCTGGAGCCTTTCTGTCAGAAAATAGAAACTATGGATAATGGTCATGGAAAAATTCCTGAGTATACTTCAGCAGCCTGGTCAGACAGGCAGAAGTGTAGCCATCTTCTCTATAATGCAAATCTCCTGAGAATTAATTTGATTTCCTAGATGGAAAAGAAGCTTACTTGGTATACTTGAAGCAAAATAATCCATGTCTTTATCTTTTCCTGCTGTGATTCTCTAATCCATTTTTCAGTCTAAACATTAGTATTATTAGGAAATATTTTCACAATGTCATTAAAGGATTGTCGTCTGTGCTGGGCTGCGGAGGCAATTCCCTGGAGTGCTGCCTCTCCTCCTGGCTTTGTGAGTTGCATCCCTGTTTGTCAAGGAATTGAACAGAAGAGTGGAAGGCGCCTGACTCAAGGTTAATCAATAACCTGGAAGACAAATAGTGTGGGGGGAGCTGCTAAGGCCTTTTGCTCATTTTCTCCCACTTTTTGAGTAACTACTGCACTGTCATTGGTGAAGGGGGTGCCATCACCTCACACACTTTTTGTCTTGTTTAAAAATAAAGCAAAGCATCATGAACCATTTCTGTTTACCCCCAAGAAGAAGACATTAGTACCCCTAGTGAGTTTTGGACTACGAATCCTGCTCTCAGGTAAGTATCTAACTAGGTCATTAGAGCCCAGAGGGAAGTGCCATACAGGAGTTTTATTGAGGTGATGTAGGTTTCATATTCAGTGTGGTACCCGTTCTGAAAATAGCACACTCTAGTCATTGTATAGGCAACTTTTGCACCTAACCCTAGATTGAGAGCCCATTCTAGAAGCTGGGTATCACTACAGCCAAGTCTCTGGAGATACAGGCCTGAGCTGAGAGAGAATAGCATTTGAAATACAGTATCCTGTCCGTTTCTGAAATATTAGCTGTTAAAAAAACAAGGTTAACTATTGCTATAAGGATTTTAGGATTTCTAGAAGATACTGGTAACAGAGTGAAATTATATTCTGTTTTTACTCTAATCTTAAAAACATTTTTCTTCTATTTTGTTTCCCTTTTCTGTTAGGGATTTGGAAATCTTCCCATTTGTATGGCAAAAACTCACCTATCCCTCTCCCATCAGCCTGAGAGGAAGGGCGTTCCCACTGGTTTCGTTTTGCCGATTAGTGATGTGCGAGCCAGTATTGGAGCTGGATTCATCTACCCTTTGGTAGGAACGGTGAGTGCGGAGTATTCAACTTGATCACTCCCCTTCCTTTGACCCAGCTTGACCGGGAAGTGCATTTCCTGTTTGCCTCTAAAAATAATGTGTAGAACCAGGTGAGTTCTTGGGTTTTTATAATAGTTTTATCCTCATGGTTCTTGTAGCTCTATGTTGATGGGAAAAGAGTTAGGAAAATGCAGTATCACGTAAGAGCTTTGACTACAGGGTCTGAGAGAATGACCCTTGCCATCGGTTCTGTTTCTGATGTATTTCAGTTGGTCTAGGATACTTAGGCACCCTAATGCTGCAGAAGAATGAATTTACATGTCTGTTGCCTTTCCTTATTCAAATAGAAGCCTGTAAATAGCTGTAGTTATATGATTATATTCTGAATGTTAAATTGTTCTTCTGACATTACAAAGCATTCTGTAATATATTTAGATGAAATGAATTGTGATAGGAAAAAGTGCTTGATTAAAATTATTGCTTTTCAGCTGATGAGCCTGATCTATTCCCAGTCCTTGTGAACATCTCTGCTGGTTCTGTAAAACTAAGTTATGGTGGGAAGGGTTAGATTTCTAACTGCAGGAGTAGTAGTGCATTCCTTCTTCTTTTTAGAGATTTAAACAATGAGGTGCTATAAAGAGACAATTGTCATCCTTTCTTGCTACCTGTCCTTAGAAGTACAGACTTAGATTAGGAAGCTCCTGGTATTTTCTTCCCCAACATGCCTTATTAAAGTAGCTGATCAGCCAGTTAGCTCATGCCTTTTGCCAACCACGCACATCTTATTCCAAGCAGTAGTTGAACTTCGTCTGACATCTCATAGCATGAATAATTACTTATAGGTAGCTGATTCATGGAATGGTGCTAGAGAAGGGATGCGAAAGCCATTGCATTTCCGGAAAGAGTACTCTCCCAATGTTATCTCATCTTCCCAGAGCACGGCCTGATTTCCTTGTGTAGCAGTACACTTAGGAAAGGTTGAAAGTTTCTAATCTATTGTTTTGAATTCCCTCTGAAACAATCAAGTGTTTGAAACAAGGAAGGAAGTACTTTCTGACCAGTAGAGTTCCTGGAGTTCAGGAAACTGTGTCACTTTAACTCACTGGACTTGGGGATATGCTTTCCTTCTACGTGGCCACATGATGTGCATCCACCAGAAGTGGAACACAGCTGTGTATTTAAAATTGTGTAAGACCAGATTCCAGTTACTGGTGACAGAATAAAATTTGTCACAAGTTCTAGCTGGAAGTTGTGTGTCATAAAGTTGTGAGAAGGACTGAATGTGAAGAATGGGCAGCAACTACTTCAAATCCATGAGGGACCTATTCTGTAGGATGTCAGAGTGAAATGTTCTTGGGTTGAGCTTTCTGAATGAGTCACACTCTGCATGCTTCAACAGAAACTAGCTGCAGTTCAGCCTCATAAATCCATAGGAACTGTCCATAGGAGCAGTATAGACCAAACAAGTTCAAGGATTACCTCTATTTTTCAGTTTCTGCCTCGAAACAAAAAATATGATTCTTATGAAGGCCATTTTATATATGAGATTTCTTACTGGGTGAGAGTGTAAAATTACGTCCAAGTTAGTTACCCTGACTTTGGTGAGAGGTAGTATAGCCATGGAACTTTTCCCATATCGGGAACTGGGTAGGCAGTATACTCTTACTGTTATGTATTCCAAGAGAGTTTGTAGGCCAAGGTACTGTATAAACATAAGATCCCCAAGAGCTAAAAATCTAAATCGTTGGTTGTTTGGAAAATACTGCTAATGCTCAAGAATGTGGGACAGAACACTCCTTGGAACTATCACAATTGCTACAAATCAAAATGAATGAATGAATGAATATGAATGTATTCCTAACATCCTTACCATACAATTCTTTCTCTAGAATTAAATTTATGGCAAGAAGTCCACCTTACTGCCTTTCAGAATTGAGATCTGTGATCATCAGGAAAAAAATTCTTATAGTAGAGTTGTACCACTACTTTTGAGATCACTTTTCTACTTTGCCACCTTCAGATTTTTAGCGTGCATTGCTGTCAGCAATTGAGTCTTAGGGCTAGAAGTGCTTTTTAAGTTGCGCAAGAAGGAATATATTGGATATCAGGTTCCAAAACTGGGAGTCTTCCTTTGACAATTGTTTTATTAATAAAGCTATCTGAAAATGTCTACAAGAACAAAGCAAGTATAAAAGGGCACGTCCTGAAGGCTTAAAGTGGCTGGAGGTCAGATGCTGTGAGTAGAGGGATTACAGAGATCCTGGTGACAGCATAGGGTGAAAGCATCCAGTCATGCCAGTGGATTAGATTTCTTTATATAGGAAAAAAAGAAGGAGCAGTATATATTTTTTTTCCTTTCATTACTTGCTGGCTAATTGTATTAATAGAAGAGGATCCTTAAGCTGCTTAGAGCCTTCTTAGAGCTAAGACCTTTCTGATGGCAGAATAAATGTTATTAGACAACACGTTCATTCAAGTTGTAGTGGTAATTCTGATGCTAATTAAATGTCAAACTCGATTCTCAAAGCATATTTTTTACTGAATGAGCTCCTCTCACTCTAACCTGGCAGAACTTATCAGTGGTAAAGCAGGTTGTTAGAATTTTTCTCCAATTTAACCAGGAAGAGCATTACAAATGAAAGAGATAAGTACTGCTGAAAGGTAATAAACTATCTGTAGTAAGTAATAGTTGTAGCTTAACCTCGTTGTTAGCACATGACAATTAATGAAATTCATATTTACACCAGCCCTGATAGGCAATCATTTTTTTTAAAAAACTAAATATTTAACATGTTGTCTTCATATTCTCTAAGCAATATTTGTTTTGTGTTATGGTTGGCTCTGGTTCCCTTACAGAGTGGAAGTCTTTCCAGGAAAAATGAGCTGGGCCTTATCGGAGGAAATCAGCAGTGAAACAAGAGGTGCATTTAATTAACACTGGCACAGCTTTTATCCAAGTTCTCTGCGACCATGACCCAGAGGGCTACATCACTCACACAGGTGGACTGTTGACATCATTGCTTGGCTCAACAGAGTGATGGCAGGAAAGCTGCTGGAGTACATGTAGGAAACCAGTGAGGTCATTCACTAGCAATGCTTGGGTGGAGAATTATTAGATTTTTGTAGTATGTGTGTTTCTCTCCACCCCCACCCAAAAAGCCATTACAATTTGGTCCTTTCTCACATTCAGCCACGTTTCCATTGTTCTTTCTCTTTCATGTGATGTGCAAAGAACGCAGGCTGGTCATAGAATTCAAGCCTGTTGTCTTTTGCCTTTGTGAAATGACTGGTGCAAGTAATATAGCTGTGTTTGAATCACAGTGAGATTTTTAAATATGTACTACCTTTTTCCAGCCATGCACTTTTGTTCTAATGGGTTAAAATTACAGGCAAGGTCCCTTGGAAAATATATGGAGCCTTTGGAGCCACGCCAGCTCCCAAACTCTCACAATGAACTGACATCCTTCAGATATAGACATATCTGAAGAAAGGTCAGTCTATTACAGCAATATTCTTTTTCTCCCCCTTGAGAAAGCAGTTCAAGTCTCTGGAACTAGTTCTGAATCTATATTCTCTGGGAAGGAACTCTTGGGGCGACCCAGTGTGGTTTGAAACAAGTTTATGGGAGCAATAAAGCCCTAATTCATTTGTAGGTGAGAGCCAGGACTGTCCTGCTAAAATATTACCCAAGTATTGTAAGGGAGAAAAGATCCTGAAAGTAAATATTTTTATGAATACTTTTAGAATGAAGATATTGCTCCCTGTTGAATTAATTTCTTCCTTCATAGTGGTTAAGAGCATAACAAGTTTTGAGGGTGTCCTTTGAACGTAAGCTGGAGTCCAGGCCCACCTGTGATTTTGCAGTTTCCCAGTGGTGTATGAGGCCCAGGTTGTCTCCAAACTGTCATTTTGTTGCTTCTCTCAGGCTCTCTTATGGGATAGCTGAATAATTATTGGTGAATTGCCCAACTCGTCCTGACGATCTGTGTAACACAGGGTGATTATTCAAAAACAGGAATGATGACGAGATTTATATCTGCCTTGCAAAGCATTTAGCTTACAATGCAATTTTATATGGTTTACAAAGGACTAGTTCTATGATAAGGACCTCTCTCAGTCCAAAATACGTCCCTGGTGATGTGGCATTTGGCACCTGCCTTTGGTGCTGTATAGTTGCTGTGTTGTAGCAGTGCTCAGAGGTCCCCAAACCGATGGCTGTAGAAAATACTAGGTGCTCATAGGCTCCACAGGCTGGTTTGGGGATAACTGCAGTAAGTGTGGAAAAAGTAACAGAAAGGGAAAGCTATGAAGTTAAACTCACGTGGGAAATGTAGGCTAGCAATTGTGTAGTTCTGAATTGAAAAATGCTAACAGGAAAAGAAAAGCCCACGCACTCCTCTGTTAGATGATGTGCCTTTGCATTTATTACAGTAGGTGTGATCCCTCTCAGGAAAGACAGAGAAGGTTTTTTTGAATTACACAGGGCACATCGTTCCTGCACAGTGACCAGGTGTGCACACGCGGAAATGCTGAATAACGTTACACTTGGTGGAAGGCTGATGAATTACTCAGGGTAGGGTTGTCAGGGCAGGGGGTGAGCACGTAAGTAAGATCAATGGCTGGAAGTGAAGGTGAGGACAGTCACCTTTAGTACATTGTGTTTAAAAGCTAGAGGCTCAGAGATGGTTAGTGTAATAGCAGGAAATCCACTTGTGTTCCTTGATGGATTGCATGATGTGGTTGTGGCGGTATTGGGTTAGCCAGAGAGGGTCTCTGTAGATAAGGCAAAAATAGGCCCAAGTAAATGATTTAGCTGAAGGGATGAGGAAAAAGTAGATTATCGTGAAAAGGGGTACGTGGTAGCCTTTGGAAATGTCCCAGGTGTGTAGACTATGAGGCAATTAAGATTCAAGGATGATTATGACCATTTGTGGTGAGAAGATGGGAACAGAAGATTGAGGGGAGGATTGGAAAGATGGGGTTGGCTGGAAAGGAAAAGAAGTTAAATTGAGAGTCATACCAGCGGGAGGAGGAGATACCTGTGAAATGATTTGAAGGCACATCCAAGATGTGCATGGAGAACTGGAAGAGGGCACTGAAGTAAAAGCCACGAGTGTAAAAGAGATTTGAACGTGTTCCAAAAGCGTTAGTTGAAACAATGACATGATCTAAGATCTGGCCAGGAAGAAGTCATGGGAGTAATTGATGAATGTAGTTACAGGAGAGCAGAACATGCCTTGCTGATGACTAAGAATTTTTTTTTAAACTGGAGAGAAAGAGAGTAGAGTTTAGCTGGCTTGAAAAAAATTATTGTCTCTGTAAGTTTTGAAAGTACATAGAAAAGAATGTATTTAAATGGTAGTTCAGA
>KZ507013.1:75798-86563 GCA_002844005.1 Limosa lapponica baueri | reverse complement strand
ATTGTTCTAGCCCACAAGAATTTTTTGTCTTTGATTTTCTGAGGTCTGATTGATAATTTTATTTCTACAGCCTGCCTCCTGCAGGAGATCTCATGTGCGGGATAAATACGTCTTATTCTGAAAATCATTCCAGTAAAACAGGGGGGGAAGAGGAGGCAGTGTGTGTGTGTTTTTAAAATCAAATAATAGAAACCCTTACAAAATACTTGAGTGGAATTCCCCATTAAAAACAATCTTGTCCTTTGCTAGACCGCTTCTCTCCCACAGCAGAGCAGGTGATGTTAAAGCATGTTCTCAGCCACAGGTCTCCTGGGCGTATGGCCGTACAGCTGCCTTGGAGGAAGTTTACCCAGCAGCTTAAAGTACCTTGTGTTTATGCTTTTCTGGTGCTGATTTGGTATAATGAAGACTGCAGGTTTCCTGGGAAAGCTGTTCTGGGCTGTTTTCCCATTGATTATGTGAAGTAGAATAAGAACTTGGTTTGTCCCCTTTGTCTGAAAAGCTCTCTAGGTCCAGTAAATAATACTCTGTGGTTGAGCAAATGGAAAAAACTGTAGAAGAGGTGGTCTGAAATTTACTTAGGTTTAAAGATTAAAAAAGAAAAAAAAATATGTTTCAACAGGAACAGTGACAGACTGGGCAATGGAGTACTTTATGCTTCTGTGAACCCCGAGTACTTCAGTGCTTCAGACGGTAAGTGTGGCCTTACACTTCTCATGCTTTTACTTTCATATATTCTGTTTGTGGCTGACTTTGAAAGGTATGAAACTCTAAAAGGATGTTGTAAAACTGCTTTCTTTTTTCATTTTATTAGCTCAGCCATGGAGTCCATCATTGATAATACATAAATGTTGCCCGTGTGCTGGGGTTGCTGTGGAATGCAGAAGCCTGGAAATTCAGCTTTCTGGCTAAATGAATTGTTTAAAAAAAATAATAAAATTCAAAAAGCAACTAGGTTACCGCTGGATCCCTACTTGCTAGATAATTAATTTCTTTCTTCCCCCCAGCAAAGGTGTGGTTGTCTGTAATGAGCATGTGCCCACAGTGTATGGATTAGGTATGTGTGGAGCACTTTAAGTGCAGGAGGAAATCAGAACATCAGATGAATTTCTTTGAGGCATCAGTTCTTCTGTTTAAGGTTTAGTTTGCTGCTACTGCTGTAGAGTTCATGTCGAAATAGTGTTTCCAGAAGGCCCCAGGAGGCTCATGGGTTTAACCACAGTGGCAGCAGACTCTTTTACTGTTATTTTTAATAGCGGCACCATTAGGGTTAAAGGTCTGTCAACGTTCATGCTATAATCCTCTATTTTTGCATCCTGTCACTTCACCCATCCAGAGCATGTGACACGACCATCCCCTCCTTTGGTGACTGATAGGCAGCAGCATCAGTGACTGCTCAGATATCTTCTTGCCCGAGGCAGTTCTCCCTCCTGGCAGTCACCTTCTGAGGTCTCTCTTCTGCCTCAGATCAAAGTCTTGCAGCAGCAGCAAGTTCTGCCTTTACTGGTGCAACAGTGTGTGTGCAAGTGATCAGAATAGTTTCATGCAAAGAGCCTACTAGATCAGAGAGTCTCTTTCCCTCTAGTCATAAAATCAATCTGTTAATAGAGAATACAGCAGACGCTAAACTGATAGAGATGATCAAGTATGTTTGATGCTGTCTGGAAGAATTAGAAGACCAAGGATCCCAAGAAAAGCTCAAGCCTAAAGTATTGATTCAAGCTTCTTCCCACCCAGGTTTTGTGCTTTGAGGTTCCTTATTTCAATCCCATTATGTCAGTACCATAGTGAGGCCACTTCAAGTCCATTTATATATTTCTTTTAAGGTTTATTTGTATGCCAAGCGTCTGCCTATCTCTGTATGGGAAAGACCATGAACTATTTGCATACATCGTGCAAGGTCTCAGCATTGTGTCTAGTGTTCTTTACAGTAAGCTGTTTGGGCAGTTGGTATCATAGAGCGGTGAGTGATCGCACCGCTTGCAGAAGTGGAACATCATGGCCTGTTCTTTCTCTCCTTAGTGTATGTTCCGGATGAATGGGAGGTGCCCCGTGAGAAGATCACCATGTGTCGGGAGCTTGGGCAAGGCTCCTTTGGCATGGTGTACGAGGGAATAGCCAAGGGAGTGGTGAAGGATGAGCCAGAGACCAGGGTGGCTATCAAGACCGTCAATGAGTCTGCAAGCATGCGTGAGAGGATAGAGTTCTTAAACGAGGCCTCAGTGATGAAGGAGTTCAATTGTCACCATGTGGTAAGTCATGAAAACGTGACGAGGCTGTGATTCACACAGGGCACATCTCCACTGACTGAAGTGGGAACTTGGGATTTTAGCTTCAACTCACCGCAGCTTTATAACATTATTGTGAAATAGGAGTCGGAGAGTTGAACCTGATCTACTTTCAGACCTTTCCTGCAGATTCACAGGTGTTTGGAGCTACATATCAACATCAATAATTACTATAGTTCAATTAGCTGTATTCGTAACTGAATGCTTGTTTTTCCCCTTCCAGGTTCGGCTGCTTGGTGTTGTTTCTCAGGGCCAGCCTACGCTGGTTATCATGGAGCTGATGACACGTGGGGACCTCAAAAGTTACCTGAGATCATTGAGGCCAGACACAGAGGTGAGTCACGAGTTGCTGGATGTTTTTTTTATTTCTTCAGTCAGAATCATCTTGAACGAAAGAGCGTCACGTTGGAAGCAGCAGGCAATTAGCCTTTCTTGCCCTTCTCCTTAAGCTCTAAGAACAAAACATGAGCTGCTCTGTGATCTGCAACACCTTTTTTCATGAGGTAGCTATTGCAAATAGCCCAGTGCACTGCATGGAATAGGTCCCTTCTTGTGTTACTGAGTCCTGTTTTCGAGATTTGAATTAAGTCTCTTGTCTAATCTAATGACTCATCAAGACGTTAAACAAAAATTTGGCTGGTTGAAGCATGCGTGTTAGGATAATTGTTTCATGTTTTGTATCCTGCATGTTGCCTCTGCTGGAAAGTAAAAATCTAATATCTTAGCTAATCCGCATACTCTAATATGTAGGCCATCAGTCTAGCAGCTAAAATTGCCACATGTGATACAGGGTCTGAAGGATGAAGATGACACATAGGTCACTTGCCACTGAAATCATAGTGGACTATGTAGAAAATGAGCTCAGCAGCTTTTGCCCTTGATCTAAAAATTCTGATGGGAATAACTTAAAGGAACAGAACATGAGCACAAGATGTACACAAGAGAACAAATATGGTATAAATGGAGGGCATTGCACGTAGCAGGAGCAGATTGCTTATGTGTTTGGGTACAGAAAATAATCATACTGAATAAAGGATTCAGAAAAAAAACCCCAGTAGATCTATTGACTAAGGGCTTGACTAGCATTTATGATTAATAATGTTTCAGGTTATATGAAATAGTTTGGGTTGAATTCAACAAACTTCATAAAAAGCGACAATGACATTATATAGAAATTACCAAAATGATGAGCTCTGTATTTGGCTTTTCTCTGTTGTATGCTGGTGCTCTCCAGAGAAGTCTGTGATGAGCCTGTGCCTAAATTCCCTGTCGTCCTTGGTGTGCAATGTACAGAGTTGAGCAAAGTCTTCTGATGACCTGTAGAGGAGGCAGGCAGGATACTTCAATAAGGTGTGGATGGAGGGCTTGCCTGGTCACTGGCTTTACCAATAATTTAACCATGCAGCTCCCATCCCTATCTCTTCCTCCTGGGGATTCAGCTCGACTTGGTCCTTCTGGGCTTTCTTGGTTGTATCTTCTTGGCTCTGCTAAGGGATGTTGAATTCAGCTCTTGGAAGCCTTGAAGGTAGCGGGTATGGCTCATTATCTCAACAGAAAGTAGCACAGTTTGAAAGTGATGATGGGACTGGAGATGAACACTTTCCATGGAAGGTGGGTAAGGGACAGTTTAACCTCTGGATGGGGCTGTGATAAAGTTCAGTGACTTGGTCTGTGTGCTTTAGGAACTTTGTCATCAGTAGAATTCAGTACATGAGGCTGTGGTTTTGGTTACTCTGTCAGTGATGGTTATCCAAGGAGTGTAAAGCTTAGGCAAATTCACACTGGTAAGGGATGGTGGGACTTAACTGATTGTCTGTAAATACCTGAACTCCTTTATCCATGAGACTGAGCATGGCAGAAGCCGTATGTCCGTGGATGCTAAGGAGTGAATTAGCTTCAGAAGAAATTGTCCCATAACCTTTTTTGCTATTTACAAACAGAAGTAATCTAAGAGACATCTGGTTATAGCGAACTGGGGAACAAGAAATGAAATCATTTAGCATCTTCTGGTTGTTTGTCAACATGATAAACCAGTAGAAATCTCTAAAGTAAGCCCTCTGCTTTGTATCTCAAAGCTTGTGTGGCAGATAGGTGTCAGACAATATCCTTACACCAAAAAGTCTTTCTTGCTTGTATTCCCTAAAATAGAATGACCCTATTCTAGAGCCATTTGGGAGTTCTGTTTGTGACCCAGCTTGATATGGCCAGTTTTCCCACTAAGCAGATGCTATGGTGTAGATAGTCATGAGTTTCTGTTCAGCCTGGTTCATGTCAGGCTGAATTGTGATAATATGATTTTTTTTTAAAAATTAAAAAATAGTATGCTACAGTTTAATGTAGAAGCAGTTACTTTTTCTTTCCCCCTTACCTGTTTTATCATCTTAATCTTGCTCAGAGTAATCCTGGCCAGGCACCTCCAACTCTGAAGAAGATGATTCAGATGGCGGGAGAGATTGCTGATGGGATGGCATACCTCAACGCCAACAAATTTGTTCACAGAGACCTTGCTGCGAGAAACTGCATGGTGGCAGAAGACTTCACAGTGAAAATTGGAGGTGCGCTATTTTGACTTTTACGCAAACAAAACCCATCATCCTGAGAAACTGGCATCTTGGAAGGCATTTTAATTTTTTTGAAAGACCTTTTTGAAACTTAGCCCTAGTTTAGATTTCTGCAGGATGAAATGTGTTCCTTATGAAGGCTTGTCATGATTTAAGACCTGTGAGCAGTCAACATTGAGTTGAAACTCTTGGAATACCTCTACTTGCTGTTGTTCCAGTAAGGAAATTGTATAGCTTGTGGGTTTAAAAAGAGGTAGTGAAGCAGTGATTTGAGGTGCAGATGCTGCAGACATCTGGGTGGATGGTGTAGTTACCACTGGTGTGTCATTTGCTTTTCTGTTAATGCACAAAAATAATTCCACTTCCTGCTTATTGATTCAAGAATAAGAATTTTAAGATTATTTTAAAGCATATCTGATTTGGAAGTGGAATGTAAGGCTTGACTTCAGCTGGATGCTTTCCAGTCTGAACTGGAGTTCTGCTTTCCAGACAGCAGAATGGCTTTTCCTCTGCTCTGCTGTTAGAACACCACTTCTTTTTCTTTTTTTTTTTTCCCTTCACCATCCCTCCAAAATAGTGCCAGATGAGTTTTTTCAGGCTTCTCTCCAGAGAGGGTGATTTTAAGCTTTTGGCTGTTTTTGAGTTGTGCATATTAAAATAACATGTATAGCAACAGCCTTCTGCTGTAGGAAACTAATTCTTTTTCTCTGAGCTTAACTCAGCTATTTTGATAATTTGTGTAAGTAATCCTGTCATTTGGGAGAAAGAAAAAATGATTTCATTTTGAGTCAGTTAATTAGGAAATAAGATCTTTGGGGGATTTTGTGCATTTTCTGCAGGTTCGGGGGAAGTCAGCCTTGAATCCTTCCCGTTCCAGTTCTCGCACTCTTCTCCCCGCCACCAGCACATTTTACAATTCTTTGAAACGGTGCATTTCAAAGTGCGTTTCTTCCCTTCAACGTGGTACATGGTCACCCAAAAGCATTTCATGAAATATGCTGCGCTGCTCTCCTTTAGTTACCGGTGTTGAAAATCCCTTCATGGAGAAACACTTCAGGAGCATCTTGGCTGGAACACGCCAGCTCAGACGGTTTAGATCTCAGAGGAAGAGCTTTGTGCTATACTGTCCTCTGCTCGTTGCGTATCTGTTTCTTATTTGCATTACATTTTTAAAGAATTTTTTTATTCAGCCCAGATAAAGTCACCCTGGTGTGTGGGAGTGATGGAATAGCTGCACAGATGGGCTTTTTAGTCATAATCTCTGAGGGTACCGGTGTCCATAGCAGGCAAGGAACGAGAAAGATCAGTGCTCGGTCACTCAGCCAAGTCGTAGACTGGTAATAACGGCTGTGGGAACTGGAGGCATTCTGTCCTCTTTTCACTCCGCTTTCCCCCCCAAAAAAGGGGCAACTACAGGTCTGTATTGATAAAATGGATTTTGCCCGAGCTCTGCTGTTAGCAGACGGCGTTTACCATTAGTAAGAGATTTGATGCCACCTGATTTATTCGCTTTTTAGGTAGCATCTGAAAAAATAGTAACGGGTTTAAATAGGCTAGTCCAAGGCCCAGCAGTTTTGTGTGCACAGGGCTTATTGTTCAGCAGAAATTCTGGGATAAGTCAGGAGATGAGCATTGTTAGATGCAGGTCTTGAAAGTGTTTATGTATTTACAGCTAAGGACACGTGTATAACCCAAAGTATGTTTTTAATATTGGTCTGTGTTAGTCATAAATGAATAGCCTAGTCCTCTGTAGTGTTTGAGGTGGAATATTGTATGGGAACTAGAAATTAACTTTGGAAAGAGGTAAAAAGAAGAGAAGTGTTTCCCTCAACATGTGAGATTCTTTTAATTAAAGACAATAGTATTAAGTACTAAAGGAGCTCTTGACACTCTTTATAAAGAAAGGAAAATCATTGAATTTAGAGAACAGATTAGTGAATTGTATGACCTTCAGAAGACTTAGCTTTTACTGCAAGGCTTGAGCATAAATCCTGGAACTTTTCATATTAATGCATTTAAATCATTCAGATTCCTCACCCACTGAAGTCAATGGTAAAAATGTCTTGGTTTTGCTGGGACTGAACTAAACCATCCCTAAGGCAGCAGGTAAAGTGCCTGCAAAGTGTCGTGGTAACAGACTGTGGATTCTTTGCACTAAACTGTCATTCTCTGCTGGCTACGATGGTTTGTAGTAAGGGGAAGTGTTCATCGTTTTATCACGTACACTCAAAACATTTATACCTTCTAGATTTTGGCATGACAAGAGACATCTACGAGACAGATTATTATCGGAAAGGAGGGAAAGGTTTGCTGCCCGTCCGTTGGATGTCCCCAGAATCGCTGAAGGATGGAGTCTTCACAACGCACTCCGATGTCTGGTAACAAAAAAAGGGTTCTGAAAATCTGTTTTAGCCTCTCTTCTTTGTAGCCTCTTTTCTTCTTTTAGTAGACGTAACTAAATATGCTGCTGCTCCTGTCTCTTCAAAGGTAACTCTTTTTCTACTGTGAAGCATTCTGCTTTATATTTTGTATTTCCATTGCAAAATCAAGCGCTCGTGAGGTTAAATTTTGCTCTCAGAGAGAGCAGAATTAAATGGATTTCCAAAACTGGAGGTGGCAGCATGTTTCCTGCTGTGAGTTGTAAAATCAGTTGTGCAGTGAGAAACATTACTTTCACCTGGAAGAGCAAGTTGTCATTTTTCAAATTGCCCTCCTTCAAGAAAAGCATTAAAAGTTGCCAAGAATATAGAAAGGTTCACAGTGCTGACCTGCTTTTCTATCAAAACCTTCTGTGTAAATAACTCCTGCTTTCCCGCAGACGGTTTGTGTACACCAGCAGGTTTTTTCTTGGGAGTTCTCCCTTGTGGATATCCTTCTCCATTTGGAGCTTTGTTTGCTTGTTTTATATACCGCAAGATGCAGAAATAGGTTTTTCTTTAAAAGCACATTGCCTACTTGCTCTATCTCTGAAGTTATTAATAGAGGCATTCAGGAAATTTCAAAGTACACTTCTTAAAAGTAGTAATACTCTGGAACAATTCTCCCCACACCCCCCCAAACTTTTGCAGATAGGTAGGGAGGACTTGGCAGGAGATGAACTTGTACTGGCAAAACCTCTACTCTGTCTTTTATGGTTTCTCTGCCTTCCTAACAAGATGTTTTTACTGCTGATCTGTTACAGAATTGGCAGCTGATTGCCTCCAAATGTCTAGAAGCCAGTAGAATGGTATTTTAGTAGTAAACTGCGTTTTCTTTAAACAGCTTGAGGATTTTGGAGTCGGTGGACTCTAGTCCAGAGCACCAGCTTTGAGTGGAAGGTTCATGAGAGGAATTATGGAGCAAGGGGAAAAAGCAAAGAACCAGAACATTGCTTAAATTTTTTTTTACGTATGGCTAGTAACTTATTTATGAACCCAGTAACCCTCAAACTTGGAAAGAGATGAAAATAACCACTTTGAAGGGGAAGCCCTGTATCAGCCATTCATCTAATGGAACAGCACAGGCATGCTTTTGGCAGTGTCCCTGCAGTAAAAGAATTTTGGGACTTGTAATGGCTTCACAAAGCAGACAGAAATTTGGAATATATCACTAGAAAATCTCCAGATGCAGAACGGAGCGAGCCTGGAGTGAAGAGCTGGCAGACCTGCCCGTTCTTGCCACACAGCAGTAACTTTGAAGTCCATCCATCAGTTCCAGCCATTGTATCGGCAGCGGCTGCAGCCCATCAGGTGCTCGGCTTCGCTGACGTACTGCCCTTGTTCCCTACACACGCTCCTCTTAACCTATGACTGTTAGGTGACATCGCTGTTTAAACATAACTCAAATTCCAAACAAATAAACCCTACAGATGTGACGCCCAACCAAGCCTCAGACGTGAATTGCTGCTTCCGTTGTCGCGGGAAGTACGTGAGTTCTCCCGTCAAGATCTGGCCTTCGGCCGTCATTCAGTCCCAACCAAGGTCGAGCAAACGATATTGCAGTTTATCAGCGGGACAGTCTGAGGGAGATATCTGAGCCACAAGTCACGTCAAGGAAAGGAGCTTACTGATATAAGGGTGGAAAACTTAGGAGGAGGAGGAGTAAAATCTGACAGATTCTTACTTGGAAAGTATAGAGAGGAAAAAATTGCTCTCTGGAGAGGAGGGTCCACAGCTCTCACCATTGGTTTCTCCTTGGGGATGGTTTGTCATCTTGGTTGTTAGAAGTTACTTATTCTGAGATCTGGGTCACATAGGTATACTATCCTGAGGTACAAAGAACAGGAATATTCTGTTTGTTTAGAACACATACATATTTGCATTTGCCACCTGTATCCACAGCTGTAGATTCAGAAATTTCAATCTGAATTCCCAATGTAGTGGAGCTTGACTTCCCACTGTCATGAAATAGTGGCTATTTACTTGATCTGCTGATGGCTAAAAGGATCATTCCAGTTTGCTTCTTAATAACTTTTAGACAAAACACAATACATTGAAGGTCTCTTCGTGCCAGGAAAAATTACCGGATTCCTTATGTCCTTGTAAACTCTGTAGCTTGGCTGTTTTGGGGGCCATTTGTTTTCATAAAACAGTAAAAAAAAAAATACGTTGAGTTTGTTTTTCCTGCCTTTTTGGTAGGATATTGTGACATCTGGTTCCGTGTTCTTCGAGATAAGTTTTTGAAGCCAAAATGTCAAAAAGACAAAACTGTGTGAGTGGTCAGAGTCCAAGATTTATAAGCTGTAAGGTGAAATGGCAAACTGCAAAAAGAGTGTCTGGAGGTTTTGAAGGGTGGAGCTTTATTTTAGCAATTCATTCTTTTATTGCTTTTCAGACTGAAGAATGAGGTAATTAGACAAGACTGTTTTTGTTGTAGTTAGGGAAGGAGAACATTTTAAAATTCATGTAATACTGTTGAGGGTGAGAGTGTATTTCTATAAATAAGTCCTCGGCATCTTGCATTCGCTCGGAGCTGGTAGTTGCCTTGAAGGAGCAGTGTAAGTTTATTTGTTATGATAATATGACTAGTAGGTGCACAAGACTTGTTCTCATTAGTCCTGCAGTGATCAAAGTAGCTTCAAAGGCACCAAAATGTTGAGTTGACCCTCTGTCCCTGCCTGCCCTGAAAGGCAAACAATTGCAAGTCTGTTTGTGGCTTCTGGCTCCAGATGCAAACCATTTTAGATACAGTGGATAACTGAAAGATAAAACCACTCTACCATAACCAGCTAATAATACTGGGCTCCTGTTTTCACAACAATACCCTATTGAAACTGTGCTTTTTTTCCTCTAAGCTTGACTCAGCGTTTTAGCCACAGAAGACAAGACAGCATCTAGATTTTCTTTCTTTGCACAGCAGCTCTAAAAGTAGATGACTCTTCAGTGCAGGACGGACAATTTGCGCCACGTCTGCTCAATAAACTAATTTTAAACGGAGATATTTTTAGAAAGTGTCAATACTTACGTCCAAACTACCCAATTACATAACTATGCTTATCTTTCTTTGCCAGTAATCAATTCCTATTATTAGACAGACCGCTTCTTTCACTTCTGCTGTCATTTGTAGGTAGTTGGAAGGAGCTGGCAGCTCTGTTTCAAGAGCGTAGTCACACACATGTTGCAAAAGGGGTAACTGAGTTTCTCCTGGAGGCTTAAATGTTTTGCTGCTCAAGCAGCAAATCTGGTCTTGGTACAAGAAGCTGGGGAACATTGACGTTTCTTCCATGTCTTTTTCAAAAATTGGTTGTGTTGGTTGCTGCTGTAAGTCGAATGCCTTGATCCTTGATCCTCACTTTGCCTCTTTGATTTAGAATGTGGACAAAACCAAATCAGAGTGATAAATGGAAAGCATTTGCCCAAGAAGTGTTTTTGTGCCTGGGGAACAGAGGCTGGTCAGTATGCTTGCTTTTAGTGGTGAGGCAGCTGAGGTGCCCAGGAG
>KZ507013.1:52937-63335 GCA_002844005.1 Limosa lapponica baueri | reverse complement strand
AAAAAAAAAACCCAACCAAACCAAACCCCACCACTCCATTTCCAGGGGGCTGGGTGGAAAGCATGTAGCTGGGGCCGGCGGCTTGGCGAGCAAACAGTTAAAGAGTTGGCAGCTATGGAAACCCGCACAAGTACCAGCTTGTTGCTTAAATCATAGACCAAACCTCAGAACAAAAGCAAACGAGTGAGCTTGTTTGTTCAGTTGCAGAAGCCTTGGTGAAAGGGGAAGGAGGGGCCATCAGAAAGTCTACACAACCAAGGAGTCGTACCAGTTGCTCATCTTAACCGTAGTTACAGCATCGAAGCCTTTGTTTCGCACTGATCCAACCAAACGATGGCAGTGAAGAGGTGGTTCTGGGATGGAAACGTTTAAATCTTTTGAGTAAGAACAAAGAGTTAAAATATACTGATTGCTAGTTTTGACTGGAGATTTTAAAAAAGTTTGTAGTGCTTTTTGCTTGTGTAGTTTAGGTCCCATTATCTTCTCTTGCCTCTGTCCCATAGTTATTTTTCCCTTTTAAAAATGAAAAAGACAAAAAAGTTAATTAAGAAGGTATTCTATGTAGGATTTTTTATTTATTTTTGTGATATCAGTTTAAATCACTGTAGAGATGCCCCATAATAAATTTAAATACTGAGATAAGGGTTTTTGAGTATGACAGGGGGACAGTTTTTGATTTTTTTCAAACATTTATCTACCTCACTCTTATTTTTTTATATGTGTGTATATACAAAAAATACATCTCACATTTCTCAGCAGCCAATAAATGCCGTTGATACTGGTAACCTCTCACTCCATATACCACATGCTCTAGGTTCTGGAGGGGAACAGTCACTGCCTGTCACAAAGGGTCACTTCAGAATATTTGCCTCAATTCCAAGGAGTTTCTCCCAATTTTTTTTGGTTCGGATTTCTTATTGGGAGGAGAAATCCAAGAGTTGTCTCACTGAGGGTGACCGTTCTTTAAGGAAAAACTAAGGCTTTTTAACGTGCTGTCACGGCACAGCCTTGGGTCAGCAACAAAATGCTGTGGGTTTAGATGAGCGGAGACGTAGCTGACCTGACTTTAAATTTATGAGTATTTGATGAAATCTGTTACAGAAATCAATTGTTTACAGTGTGTGAAGGTCCAGAGGAATTGCTAGAGGAAAGGGAATGGCCTTTCTGTTTGTCCTGTAGAATGGGCCGAGTCATTCCTGCCAGTTTTCCCTCAGATGCCACAAGCACCAAAAAGGCATTTGGCTGAGTCAGCACCTACAAAGCAATTGGCTGGCCCAGCAATAGCATTGCTTTCTTGACCAAAAAAACAGTGGGGGAAAAAAAAACCTGCCACAGGCTGCCTGATGATACTACTACATCGAGTTTACAGCTTTGGATCTTTGCTGCTTCTGTTTGATGAGAGCACTGATTTTTTTTCTTTTTGTTATTATTATTTTTTTTCAAAACTAACATTGAATTGATTTCTTTTTAACGTGCCAGTAAAAATTCAGTTCCCTTTTCTTCCCCCGTTTATATGCTTCATAACTGTGGATTCTGATGGACCAGCCATCAACTTTTAACTGCCCTCTGACAGCGTGTAACTGGTTTACAAGCACACAGGACTAACACGAGCTTGCCGTCAACTTGATGGATAACGTTGCTCTTTTTTTCCAGCTCTGGCAGCTGTTGGTGCAGGTGTTGGTTGTGGGATCTGAACAACGTGGTGCTTGGCTACTCCAGGCTGTACACGGCCTGTGGTTACGCACTACGGAGTTTGTCTTTGGAGGGAGCGTTTCTCTCTAGCCCTGAGAAACCAGCAAAATTTAACGTTTTTACCAGGTTGTTCTGGTTTTCCATTTTTGATTGGGTTCCAGTGGTCCTTTGGCGCAGTGACTCTTCCCCTCTCTCGCACATATTGATTACCACAACTGGAGATCCTCAGATCTTTCAGCTGGCTAGGAGGGTTTTGTTAAAACTGTCCAAGTTACTGGGTTTTATAATTGTACGTAGGTGGTTTTAAAATGCATTAGGACAAAACACTAATGACGTAGCACCCATCATGAGAAACATTTCAAAAAGCACTTCGGTAAAGACAGTCGCGTGACATCACGTACGCGTGCGTGGTGACAGTCAGCTCTCCTGGACCAAACCACCTTCATGATACCATTGCGTTCTGTGTTTGCAATTCAAGCTTAATTCCTTTTTTGTTCTGTTTGTTTCCATAGCTTTTTGTTTTGTTTTGTTTTGTTGTGTTTTGTGCATTTTGAATAGCTTTATTCACATGGGTTTTTCATGCAGACTTCCCTTGGACAGTAAATCAAGTTGTTCGTGCATGTGAACAACTGAGAATTAATGTTGGCTTGATAGAGTCATAATACGGTTTGTAATGTTGTTCTTCCCTGAGACCACTGGCTTGTCTGGTATGGAAAATTTATTTAGAACTTCAGCTATGTTTGAATAAAGTTAAAGTAATCCAATTTGTTCATAAATTAAAAACAAAAGCCCACCCAGCCCTGAAAACCAGCACTTTTGACAAATGGTACCAAGATGTTTCAATGCAGTGGGATAACAAATTGGCATCGCTGCAGGGAGCAGGCGGCTTTGTTTTTAGTGCTCGGCCGTTGTTCTCACCTGCCTCGTGTTCCAGAGCCGCTCGGTGGCACAGAAGGTGGTTTGGTTGCAAAGGAACGTGGCTCCTATGTAAAGACAGAAGTGTCGGCTGCCTGGCACTCTGTATATGAATATATATATGTATGAATAAGGTGCTCTTTGGGGGGAGCGATGAACTAGACGCAGAAGCCGAGCGTGATGGGAGGCGCGAGGCCGGGCTGTGTGCAGCGAGCCGTTCCCAGCGTGATGCCTCTGCTCTTTCCAGCTGGTTCGGGGCGGTGTCTGGTTCGAGGCAGGTTCGCACTGATGCTCCTCTTGGTCTTCTAAAACAAACGAAATAAAGCCCAGTTTGCCCAGGACGACTGGTCACCAGATGGAACTGCTGTCAGGTCCTCTGGGAACTGCTGAGGGGTGTTCAGTACAACCTAAGTGAACAACACTCCTATTGTTGGTGTAACTCCATACATATATATCTATATATACATATATATATCTGCATATGTATATCTGTAATATAGATATATATATTTAAACCCTTTTCATTCCATTAGTACAAGTAACACTTGTTTCCTGTTATTCTTATTTTGTTTGTCAACCGTGTATTTAATCACTGGGCTGAACAACAGTGGAGGAAGGTGCAAGGGATCCACTCCTTACTAACCAGTGATGAAAGCCAGATATTGCAACTTAACCCGTGAGCAGTTGTACAGACAAGAATTTTAAGAATGATGTGTAGAAACAACAGTAGTGGCCAGGGGTGCTGAAGATACAGAACTATGAACAGGCAGGAGGGCTTCAAAGGATGCCTCAGCTCAGAGCTGGTTGCTCAGAGAGGACAAACGGCCTCTGAGACGGAGCACAGCCGGGTAAATGAGAACTGGGGAATGTCCGTGTGGAGACACGTGAAAACAAAGGACATGGAAGTGGGTATCTACAAAGACACAGGGCTTGGCAGAAGTTCGAGGTAGTTTCCTGAGCTTAGTAACGTGGGACGGCATCAGAGCTCAGGTATCACAGTTGTGCTCGTTGGTACTTGTAAATAAACCTCTGGACTTCCCAGCTGGGGTGGTAAATTCATTACCGGAGTTTAACGGTTGTCATCATCGCTCTGTATCAATCAGTCTCAACTTACAGTTGGTCTGTTTTGCAAGTACCTTAAGACTGTCACTAGTTTGTGTGTGTGCAAACGTGTGTGTGTGTGTGTTCATCTTTTTTTTTGTATGCGTTCCGTTGATTAGTAACCATTAGCATTTTCAATAGGGCTTTAAGTCCAGTAGATTACGGGTAGTCAGTTGACGAAGATCTGGTTTACAAGAACTAATTAAATGTTTCATTGCATTTTGTAAGTACATAGAGTAATTTTATAAAATGTTTGTAGTTTATAAATGCCTAAAGTATAATTTAAGGGCACTTTTCTGTGTCTGGGTGTGTCTGTATGTGATGAGTTGTTTCGATGGTACCAGTTTCCTGGCTAGCTTTACAATATGCCAAAAAAGGATCGCTAACGTGTCCAACTCACGGCGTGTCCCTCTCCCCCCGCCCGCCCAAGCTTTGTGTCCCAGTATATAGCGAACGAGTAAGGGAGTTGGAGAAATGTTCTGTATCTTCAGTATCCTGGTCTTCCAGAGCCCTCTGGTTGGGGTGGGATCATCTTAACTGGTCATTTCACAGTTAACTTAATGGACTACAAGAACCTCACTGGTCAGGGAAACAGAACGGGTTTTGCTGCTACCCAGACTCACTTGTGCTGTTCAGTTCCTGCTTGACGGTGGCCGTGTGGTTTGAAGGATGCGACTGCGTAAGAGAAAGAGGGAAGGCGGTTTTCATAATTGCTATTGAAGAACTAGTTGCAGATTTCTTTACTTTAAAATTTTGTACGCAGCCTCTCAAGATGCTGAGCACCATTTGAAGCTTTGTTGTAATGAGCAAGGCAGGGTCCCTATTTATTTTTATTTAAGAGTATTGAAGATCCCTTCCCCCTCGCTCCCCCCAAATTCGACTGACCGTGTTGCTGAAGGGTTACAGTGATTTAGATACTGTTTAAAAATCAGCTCTTCTGTTTTCTGAACCAGTGAGGTTTGAGATGAAAGGATTGGCCAGAGTTCGTCTACCTCTGGGACAAAAACAAAACTAGAAAGTGCTAAGGAATGGATGCAGTTGCAAATACAACATTTTCCAATTTTTCTTGTTTAAATTTTTTTAAGAGAAAATTAAACAATAATATGGCCAATTTATTACATAAAAAGACTTGCTGTGTATAAATTATTCCTAAAGAAATTCCTGTGTTTATATTAAAATGAATCAGTAGATAAAAAAAAATTTCAAAATGTTTTTGTATATTCTGTTGTAAGAATTTATTCCTGTTATTGCGATATACTCGGGATTCTTTACATTATGAAAAGAAGAAACTTTGTCTATTTTGAATGGCTGAAGCTAAGGCTCCTTTAGTTTCTCTTACTCTGCTTTTTTCTAGTAGTTTCAGTACTACATGATTTAAGTTAAATAAAAGAATTCTGTATGCATTTGCCTGTTTCTGAATTTGTTGCTCCTAATGCAAAGCAAGTACAGGTTGGTAAAAGCAGAGTAAATCTCTGTTTTTCTTCTGCCTTTTTTGGCTGTATTTAATTGAGCCACTCTGAAGAAATCTTGGTAGAAGTCAGTACTGCCACTGCGTTGTGTTGAAAGCAAAAGTCATTTCATCCAGTGACAGTGAGCTTGTGGATCCTTTCTCAATGGGACTCTGGAGTCTGGCTTGGAGTAGGTAGTTTCCTTGAAAAAGGTAAGCTTGTTTATTTGTTTATTTATTTATTTGAAGACACCCTGCTTATCTACCCATACAGCAATCCATAGATGAGGTGTTCAGCCAGCCAGCACGTGGTTATCAGTTTTCTGTAACGGTCATTGGAAAAGGCAGTGGCAAGAAAACTAGAATTTTCTTGGCGTTTTCAGTTCTTCTGACTCTTGTCATCAAAGTGTTGACTGAAATAAGGCACAATGGTGGCCCAAAGCTTCATCAGCTGTCCCTGCTGTTAGGTTTGTCTGTTGTCCTGTTTACTGACATGATGCTTGAGGAACGGGCTTTTGTTTCCCTCGGAGAAATCCCAGGTGTCCACATTAAGTTGCTGCTGTCCGGTTCTAGTGCCTGTTTTTGAAAAATGCCTGCTAATTTTATCTCGTCCTTGTCTGTCATGGGCCTAGCAAGGTTATCAAGGAGAGCAGGCATTGACGGTCCCTGTGTGCTGAAGGGGAAGTGCTGTAAACCTCTGCCATACCCCACTTTCCTGGCGCAGACCTGTGTATAGCTGTGTTAGAGACTGGAGGGGGAAGCACAGGGGTGATCTGTCGCTGTTCGACTCCCAAGTTTTACAATCTGGGATCTCGTATGGTTCCTGTTTTGTAAATAACATGATGTGCCACAGCACAGTGCTTCAACGATTGCCTTTCTTGGGATGAGTTAGCTTTTTGATTTTGATGTACAAGCCCCCGAATAGGCGTGATGTGTTCTACTGAAAGACTGTTGTCTTTGCGCTGTGCTCTGTGGGGAAGGACAACAGCGTTCTTCTTTGGGTCAGGCACTGAGAATGTGGGGTAAGTGGTGGTTTGGGGCAGTTGAAACCCAGGTTACTAATAGCATTACCCTTCCAGCTGGATTCCAGTTTGTTTACTTTCTTTTCTGGGTTTATAACTCATTTCTTATGTGGAAATTGACATTTTAGAGCAGGTAATTGTAAATTGTAAAACTTTACATTACAGAATCCCTACGTGTTTTTTCTTTGTTTTCCCCTGTATTTACATTTTTTATGTGGGCACTTTGCATGGCTGAACCGTGTCTCTGGACGTGGACAGGGACTGAGGGGACCTCTGTTACATCCCTCCACTGCTAAATGTCCTTCTGGCTGTAACCATCCATCTTGGTTCAGCAAACCTTTATTAATGTCTTTCTAACCATCAGAACCAGGATTAAGCATCTAAAATGGTTTAAATCCAGTTTCACGCCTTCTTAAATCTGAACCTTATCATTGTTACCAATACAGACTGCCAATCATACGTTTTTTCTCTGAAGCTTCCTACACCAAAGAGAGATCTAAACAGTTGTTTGGGTTTTGTGAGGAAATTTCACTGGAAATAACATGGAATATAAAATCTTTATGTAAAGGTTTTAAGTGATCTTTAGATTTGCTTCATTTAAGAGGTGAGGAATTGCATTCTAAGAAATCCTCGTTGTTTTCTTATATTATCCATCTTACTCTCGTTCTTCCCCACACTGTTTTAACATTTCTAAGATAATTGTCTGTAGTGCTTTTCCTAGAAAGTCTGCTGTTACCGATTTGGATAACGGAGGCACATGGATGAAAGCTGCTCTTCCATTGCCATAGTAAAGAGAAGCATAGTAGGTGTAATCACAAATATACCTGCAATATTCAGGACAAAACAAAACCAGAAACCTGAATTAAGGAACAGTAAACTCTGATTAAATTTAAATATTCTCTAAGTAGCCAAACCAGATCTGGTTTATGAAATTATTAAAAACGTATTTGCTTAGTGAATAAAGGAAATGCTGAAATAAACCAAGTTTGAGAAACAAATGTTCCTTATCTGATGGTTTGGTTTCTAAAGACACCCACCCAGAAGGAACTTTAAATAAAAAACTCGCAAGACGTGCCTTCTTTCCTGGGCTGTGTGAGGTGGGAAAGGTAGCACAGCCCACTGGAACTACAACATTTTTTTGTATAAGTCATACAGTCTCCCCGTCTGGGTTTTTTTTTTCTTACCACCCTACCTTTTCGCTTAGAGGTGAAAATCCTAAAATTAAAGACCTAAATTAGCTGATTTTTAGTTTTTTAAATTATATCATTCTCTGTTTTCTGTGTTTTTCTTTTAAATAAAGACTAGCATAACAGAAAATGGATTCAGTACTACTGAAACATAATGAGATCACAGACGTTGTTCAAAAGGTACCTGTAATTGCTCTGTTCTTCAGTGTATGTATTTACATTTTGTATCCCTCCCAGTTGGGGAAAAATAGATTAAAATCTGCTACTAGTCAGTATTGCTTTCAGACTCTCTTAATAGCTCAGGTTTACTGGGATTGTTAATCACAGGGTGTGCTGTGTTGAAACTTGTTTCTTTTGGAATTTACAAATCCATGGAAAAATATCTACTGGCTGTAGTTTTTCATGAAGGCTGCTTTACATAAAATTGAAATTTATCCCAATTTCATACTTGTGTCCCCTCTGAAGACTTTGCTTCAAAGTGATTTTGGTTGGAGGAAAACTCATTGCAAAGATTCGTCAAGGTTAAATGAGCTGATTGAGTTACTTCTGCTTTTACTGAGAGACCCCGATACGCAATGCTTACCTTCCCGCATCTCTGGAAAAGATTATATCAATCCCTTCCACTGAAATGTTTTTCCAGAGAGTCTTCATATTAATTGTAGATTCAATCTTTTCCGGGCCATCTAGCATGCAACAGCCACCTTCTGGGTGAAAACCACAAGCATCCATCTCTTGGTAGCCTTTGTTCTTCCCACACTGCTCGAGGATGATGATTGCTTTGGCGGATGAAGCCAGCCCAACGTGAACAGTAAGCTGTTTTTTCCCACCGGAGTGAATAACAGGAAATTAAAAATGAGACCTGTTTTTTTAAAAACCTGCAACGCAATAGCGCCAAGCGTTATGTGAAATACTAGCTTCAAGGTAGGGAGTCTTGCTGTAGCTCATGCCTAAAGAAAAGAGATTATAAATGAGAACAAAATTGTGCTTTAGTTTGTTTTGGTTCTGTCTAGCCAGCTCAGGTCTTCAGAGCTCTGGTACCTCCTTTGCAATTTATGGTGGATTTTTTTTCCCTCCCTTTGTTCGGTGGGCAGTTACGCTGTTTAAATGGCAAGGGGTTAAATGAAATGCTAATCATTGTGTGCTCCAAATTTGTTTGAAACCTTTATCACAGTTTTAATAGTCACTTTCCAGAGTTGTCTGATGCACATATTGTGCAATACTCTCTTGGAGATCTTTTTAAAGCTCCAGTCAGAATAATAATATTCATAAATGAAGGGGAAAAATTGTGTAACTTCCTAATTACTCACCAGTGGCTGAAGAGTTTTCCATATCATGAAGACTTGCTCCTTTGCTTTTTGGTAAACCACTGGCAGCTGCATGATTCGCAGGTCTATGTTTTCACCAAGGCCTCTCTTGGACAGCTCCTGTGTTTACAAAAAAACCACCATGGGCTTGTAAGAGCATTGGATTTCCCAGACTGCGATAGAGAAATCAGGCTGATCCAACTGAGAAAACATAGGAAAGAGCAATGTAATGCTGTCTGAGCCCATGGTTCCTCAACATTGGTCTGCAGTGAGAGTCAGTTGTTTTGTGGTAGCTCTCCCTTTTTTAACTGGAAGAGACTAAAATGTGCTTACCAGTTTCCTAATGTCCATGTGGAGTCATTGTTGTGTTTCCCAGAGGGATGCTCAGTCTCCAATGGGTGGGAGTGGTTATTGCTTAGAGACTGATCCATGGGGAACCATGAAACACAGGATCTCTCAGAAAGGATCTGCACTTGAAAGCATCTAAACAGGCTTTCATACAGGTAAGAGCTGTTCCTCTGAAAACTCTAGTTAGATAAACCTGCACTGTCAAAAGACAAAAACTAGGGGGAATCCACATTAGCTGTCCACTCCAGCGGCACGCGATCTGCTGGCTTGAACTGGTTCAGGTAAGCTCTGGTCTAGAATATGTTTCTCTCGTAAAAGGAAATGTCACTTGCTGGGATGTTATTTCTCTGTCATTTACATGAAGTTGAAGTTCCCCATGGGAAACAAAAATTATGCCCAGGATTGAGGTGAAAGAATCAAAAGCACTCTTCAAAGCAGCAGATTGGCCACATGGTTGGAAGGTTGTCTGGAGAATAAACGTCACGTGGAAATGACTTGAAATTATTTTGTCAGAGGAATAGGGCTAACAAACAAGGCATAAGCCTCTAAGCAGAAGGTAGGCTGCTGCAATGGCAGGATGCAGATAGAGGTGGAAAGGTTTGCCCCAGAAAAGTAAAATGGTGGGCTGAAAATCCCTGTTGCAGTTGAGTAGAACACTACCAAAGGAGGGTACGGGTGAAGTTTCTAAGGGGGGCATGGGCAAAAAGTCAGCAGCAGAGGTATGTGATTAGCCCAAGAAACCTGTAACTTCTTATGAAATGTCTTCTCAAGCTTTCTTTTCTCACTAAGGATACTCATGCGGATGAGGCCCACAGTTCTAAGCCGTGCTAACTGGGAAATTTGCCCTTCAACACTGGCTTCCTATATAAACTGTTCCAATTTTCTTGTCAGCGGAAACATTGATTAGCTGTGCTCAATAAAGTATTTGACACAAGCAAGGAAACAATGCCTGCAGGGAAGTAAACACATTTGGAGAACAGTGCCAGCCTTTTTTCCTCTGGGCACTGACAGGCTTTGAGAGACCATTGCATCATCTTGTTTAAGAATGCTGTACTGTGTCTCAGCTTCCAAAAAAGAAAACCCCAGCTGGTTCACAATTAGCATTTTCTTTTCTAAAGCATTTTTAATTTTAACATTTAATGAGATTCTTCCTTTTTAACTGTAAGGCTTAGAGGATTCGGTACAGGATGTGGAGACCCAGAGTAAGTTGTTAGGCTGTTCTCTCGTGCTCTCTGGATTGACGTTCTGTTGTCACCATTTGTCATGGGAGAAACATGGAGAAATACTCCCGTGCAGGACAAAACCGGAAGCTGGCCAATAGCAAAGGGCTGAGAATTTGTGTCAAAGGAAGATAGTTCGCTATGTCCTAAGCAATTTCAGCA